>JAJOOF010008227.1:0-29407 GCA_029582545.1 Solanum lignicaule | reverse complement strand
TGCGATTTTCGAATTTTGATACGGTTGCTCTAAAATTCGGGTCAGACCCATTTCCCACTCAATTTGACCCCCTGAATAAGAATATGAAGTCGAATTTCTGAAATCATGCACGGATTTTGAGATATATGGAAATTACAATTATAGGTGTTTCCGAAGCACATTTTCGGGCAATTTTGGGGTCGTTTCATATACCCTAGGCATAACATGACGTATGGAACCCCGAGAGGCCCTACACAAGTCACTTAGCAAACATCATACAAGATAATAGAAGTAAAGACTTGAAGGAAAGCATTTCACATATCAAAAATTTGACAAACGGAAGTCTAACATAAGTCTCAAAGCCATATAGTACATCATAATGAAGTGATTGAGACATAACTCATACATCACATACAAAGTTTGAAACAAATGACATAAAACAATAAATTGTTTTGGTCCTCGGAACATGAGGACTCACCAATCAACTGAAGCACCCAATAGAAGTCTAGCCACGAGGATGCGGGGTAGGAACATCAGACCCTACATTCAATGTAGGCAAAAGTATGCATTAGTACATGGAATGTACTAAATATGAGTCAATATGCATAAACATGAACATGGTAGTGTAATGGTTTTAAAACATGTAAATATGATCAATAATTGGACATTTAAATATAAGGAAATTAAACATGGAAATATCATGATATAGTCGATGTGTTTGCAATAAAGGACATAGTAAAAACTTTGAGGAAGCCATAGTCATATTGTGGGACTTGAGCTTTAACTGACAATAAGACCATGAGAGCTCTATCATGGAATCCGGTATATTTCTCATGCTGAAAGAAGGGGAAACTACTTGCCAAGAATCCGTATATGTTTTGCTACAGTCGATTCACTAGCTAGGCCATGTAAGACAATTCTACAAGGACACATAGTATGGGACTAGAGGTTGCTACTAGAGACTATCCTATTTGAGCTTCCACCTTAAGCTCTCTCGGTGCTATTTCTAAATCCCAATAGAATAGATACAAGTCAAATATCAATTTAACATAGGGAAAGACAATGATCAATACCAATCCATATTTTCAAGATCAAAACATAGAATATCTCCTTAAACATAATTCAACATAGATGAGAAAACCTGTCACGCCCCGAACCTACACCCTGGGCAGGACTGACACTCGAAGACCACTGCTGGCCCCAAGCGAACCCTTGGCCTGGATTACTTAACTCAGCGGAAGACTTAAACATAAGAAAATATAACTCATGCATAACTTAAGAAATAATAGTTTAGCCAAAAGGGCAACTTAGTCTTTAAACAACATCTGAATGATAATGTAAAGACAACTGAACTACTAACTATCTATGAAGCCTCTAAAACAAAGAGGGATGTCGGGACAGGACCCCCGATCATCCTAATATCTGAAAGACTAGAAAGCAAATAAAAGAGTCCTCCGGAATGTAAGGAGGCTCACCAACAGACTCTGATTGCTCAAGCTGGATCAACGAGGCGCTGGATGATGATCTTAGTTATCACGACCCGAGCCTACACTCTTGATGTGGCCGGCACTCGAAGACCATTATTGGTCCCCAAGCGAACCCTCATCCTGGCTAACTACAAGCGGAAAACTAACTTAAGCATGCAAAAGCTTAAAACCGAATAAAATCCAATAAACTCAACTTTTCAAAACTTAAACTCAAATGAACAACTTAGAATAAAAATAATATATTCAACTCGCCATAAAATAGGCACTTAAGTCTTCAAAACATTTATTAAAATAAATGAATAATACCGACTTCTCAACTATACTAACTATCTATGAAGCCCCTAACTGATAAAGATGGAAGTCGGGATAACACCCACGACATCTTGACTGAACTGAAAAGTAAATGAAATCCTCTAGAAGCAAGGAGGCTCACCATAGCCAACTCGAACTCTCGGATGTATCAACGAAGCTCCTGTTGATGATCCTGAATACCTGTGTTTGCATCATGAGAAGATGCGGGCCAAATGGCTCAATACGTGGAATGTACGAGCATGTAAGAGGAATTCTAAAGCATAACATAAGCTTGAAACTTGATAAAAAGGAAACATACTTACCTCTTTTCAATCTTGCTCAACTCAAGAAATACTCAAAACTACTCAAACTTACTCAACTCAGAAGTACTCAAGGATAAGATACTCAACTCAGAGATTAGATACTCAACTCAAAGATATGATATTCGACTCTGCCATTCTGCATTAAGACACAACCCAGACCAACTCTAGATGCATCACAATACACCACAAAACCTTGAGTACCTTCTGGTAAGGTCAAAACTGGGGCAGTAGTCAACCTCTTTTTCAATTCCTGGAAGCTTTTCTCACAAGCTTCAAGCCATTGAAATTTCACTGTCTTCTGAGTCAACTTGGTCAAAGGAGATAAAATAGACGAGAACCCCTCTACAAACCTTCTATAATAGCCAGCTAAACCCAAGAAACTCCTAATATCAGTTGGAGATATGGGTCTTGGCCAATTCTGCACTGTCTCAATTTTCTGAGTATCAACTTTAATTCCATCACCAGAAACTACGTGGCCCAAGAATGCCACAAACTCAAGCCAAAACTCACACTTAGAGAACTTGGCATACAACTCCTTATCCTTCAAAAACTGAAGAACTATTCTGAGATGGCTAGCATGATCCTCTACATTCCTTGAATAGACTAGTATGTCATCAATGAAGACGCTAACAAACATATCTAAATAAGGTTTGAAGACTTTATTCATAAGGTCCATGAACGCTGCTGGTGCATTTGTTAAACCAAACGACATGACCAAAAACTCATAATGACCATAACGGGTCCTGAACACTGTCTTTGGAATGTCACATTCCCTTACTTTCAACTGATGGTAACCTGATCTGAGGTCAATTTTTGAGAAACGGGAAGCACCCTGAAGCTAATCGAAAAGACCATCAATCCTCGGAAGAAGATACTTATTCTTAATGGTAACCTTGTTCAACTGGCGGTAGTCTATACACATCCTAAGGGAACCATCTTTCTTCCTCATAAACAAGACCGGAGCGCCCCAAGGTGTGACACTTGGTCGAATGAAGCCCTTATCTAATAGATCCTTTAACTACTCTTTCAACTCTGCTGGTGCCATTCTGTATGGAGGAATAGAGATAGGACGAGTATCTGGAATGATGTCTATACCGAAGTCTATTTCTCACTCAGGAGGAACTCTGGGTAGGTCATCAAGAAAGACTTCTGGAAACTCTTTTACTATAGGAATTGACTGAATGAGAGGTACCTCAACACTTGAGTCATTTACTCAGACTAAGTGATAGATACAACCCTTCGAAACTAACTTTCTTGCCTTAAGGTACGAAATGAAATGACCCTTAGGCACTGCTGAACTACTATTCCACTTTAAGACTGGCTCATTTGGAAACTGAAACTTGACTACTCGAGTTCTACAATCAACTGAGGCATAACAGACATTAAGCCAGTCCATACCAAGAATGACATCAAAATCTACCATGTCTAATTCAATAAAGTAAGCCATGGTACTCTTATGATTGACGGAAACGGGACAATCATGATAGACTCTTTATGCTAGAATAAACTCCCCAATAGGTGTAGAAACACATAAGGGTTCACAAAGTTTCTCAGGAAGAACATCAAACTTATTTGCAACATAAGGGGCTACAAAAGATAAACTTGCTCTTGGGTCTAGCAAAGCATAAACATCTAAAGCAAATACTTTGATCATACCAGTAACAACATCTGGGAGTTCTCTTGCTCTTGACGACTAGTGATTGCATAAAGACGGTTTGTTCCTCCGCCAGTACCTGAAGTAGCTCCTCTAGGTGCAGCTCTGTCTGGGGGAGCAACTGATGAAGATTGGGCCTCATTGCCCTGATTTCCACTACCTTGCCTGTTCTTCGGGCACTCTTTCAAGAAGTGACCCTCTTGTCCACACTTGAAGCAACCTGTCTGGCCCTCATGACACTTACCTGGGTGGGTTCTACCACACTTAGCACATGCAGGAGCCCAATTACCTCTTTGTGCCACACTACCATGAGACTGTGCAAGTCTAGCTCTGAAGTTCTGCGAATTCTGGCCACTATACTCACCTTTGTTTCTGGGTGCAAGTGCACTAGCAGATGATAGAGCAGGTCCCTTTTGCTTTTGCTGAAAGGACGAATGGTTCACATTACCCTTCTACTGCCCAGATTTATTTCCTGTCTTAACTCTCTTATTTCCGAACTCTTCCCTGTCCCTCAGCTTCTCTTCCTCAACCTGCTGCACATAAACCATCAACCTTGTATGTCCATGTCCCCGATAACCATTGCAGCCCTTCCTTCCTTACTCGACAGACGAGACAACCCAGCAACAAATAAGCTCATTCTACTCCTCATGTCCTTAACCATCTCCGGAGCATAATGGGATAGTTGGGTGAACTTCAACCCATATTCATGAACACTTTGAGAATCCTGCTTAAATGTGAGGAACTCACGTACCTTGGCCTCTTTAAGTTCTCGGGGAAAGAAACGCCCCAAGAAAACCTCTTCAAAACATGCCCAACTCGCAGGTGGTGCATCATCAGCTCTACCCCCTTTCCACTGATCAAACCAAATCCTAGCAATATTCTTCAGTTTATATGCAGCTAGTTCAACTCGCTCAGTATCTGCCACATGCATCACATCAAATACCTTCTTCAGCTCCTCAATAAAGTTCTCTGGATCCTCAGTACTGCTCAAACCCGTGAAACTTGGAGGGTTCATCCTCAAGAACTCATGAATCCTTGAAGTGCCAGCTCCTTCCTGTCGAGCTCACCTTTGCTGACCAACCTGGTTAGTCATAACTTGACTCAACATTCTAATTGCCTCTCTGAACTCATCATTAGTAACTTCCCTTTGAGGTTACACTTCAGGTGCATTGGGTAACTCTTATTCCTCAACGTTGCGTCTAGCAAGACGACCTCTAACTGCTCTGCGTGGAGGCATGATTATCTGAAACACGCGCAAGCACGAATTAGAAGGAAACTTTAATAGAGATTAACTCTATCGCACGAAATGAATGTGAAAGAAATGAGATGTTTCCTGAATGTTGCACCCTCCTAATTATAGATGTGGCGCGCTTCACACCGATAAATAGGACTCTACAGACACGACTTCATAGACTCCCAAGAACTCTTGAACTCTGGGCTCTGATACCAAGTTTGTCACGACCCGAGCCTACACTCTAGACGTGGCCGGCACTCGAAGACCATTGTTGGTCCCCAAGCAAACCCTCATCCTGGCTAACTACAAGCGGAAAATTAACTTAAGCATGCAAAAGCTTAAAACTGAATAAAATCCAATAAACTCAACTTTTCAAAACTTTAACTCAAATGAACATATTAGAATAAAAATAATATATTCAACTCGCCATAAAATAGGCACTTAAGTCTTTAAAACATTTATTAAAATAAATGAATAATATAGACTTCTCAACTATACTGACTATCTATGAAGCCGCTAAATGATAAAGATGGAAGTCGGGACAATACCCATGACATCCTGACTGAACTGAAAAGTAAATGAAATCCTTCGGAAGCAAGGAGGCTCACCATTGCCAACTCGAAGTCTCCTGACTGAATTAAAATATATGTGTTTGCATCATGAGAAGATGCGGGCCAAATGACTCAGTACGTGGAATGTACGAGCATGTAAGAGGAATTCTAAATCATAACATAAGTTTGAAACTTGATAAAAAGGAAACATACTTACCTCTTTTCAATCTTGCTTAACTCAAGGAATACTCAAAACTACTCAAACTTACTCAACTCAGAAGTACTCAAGGATAAGATACTCAACTCAGAGATTAGATACTCAACTCAGAGATTAGATACTCAACTCAAAGATATGATATTCGACTCTAGGTACTCAACTTTGGATACTCAACGCAATATAAAGCAACAATACACATGCAATATATGGAAAGCTTTATAAAACAGTAAAAGCAACTTAGTTCGTTAAAGAAAATGCAATAACAAACTCAACTTTACTTATATAATAAAGTAATATAGTTTATGCGGGAGTTTCTCTAACCGACAACCACCACTGTGAGCCTAAGTGGTGATACAACGTCTTGCCCACACTGTTAGAACTGTCCTATACTTTGTCGTCATATAGAACGCTTAACTTAGTGGATCCACTAGCTTAACTTATGTGATCATCTAAAAAGTATGACCCATTAATACCCATGAAGGCTAAATGGTTTATGGAAATTTGAGTTAATATGAACTCGCATCCCCATATCGGTGCTCAATACTACTCCCAAAAATATACTTAGCTCATATATTTTAAAACAACTTCTTTCTTTGGTTTGAGATAGTTACTCAAAACTTAGCTTAAAAGCTTCTTGGAATCGATGTTCCCTTTTCTTGCTCAAATGTGAAAACATTTATAAACTCTTAGGGAATACTTAGTTCCCTTATAGCTTTCTTTGAGAAATGAACTCAACTCTTTAGTCTTAGCTTAACTTGAAACTTTTAGTTTTAAAACAAAGTTAAAACATTTGTAAAAGACCCTTGAAGACTTTGATGACTCCACTTGACTTGACTCTTAACTTTGCTTGAATTGACTGTTAACTTTCCTTGAATTGAATTATGAATTCAAGGATTATGATTTGTGATAGGAAAGGTCTCTTGATGTTTAGGAATGATTTTGAATAGCTAAACTTGAGAAAAGTTACGAAAACACCGTCTTGGAACAAGTTCGCGACACGGAGATGCTCCTAAATAAATGCTCGCAAAATTAATTTTGAGACAGTGGAGTCCGCGTCATCTTCGTGATGCGGAGCAGATTTTTGTTCACAGGGGGAACAAGTCCGCGACACGGACTTGTTTTATGTACCTTACTCTACTTTTTCCTTCTTTGTTTTTCAGCTTCAATCCACCTAAATTCAATTATCTTCCTCAAATTCGTTTTAAATCCCTATGCCCAGCATGTATACTCAAGAAACTAACTGAAAGCAGCCCTAAACTCAATGTAAGGATTTCATAACCTTCTCAATTCATCCGAATTCGCTAACAACATTCGAATTCAAGAATATTTGTCAAGAACATCCATTTTCCAACTCTTCTAGGACAAATTTCACTGAATTAAACATGTTTGGTGCGTGGGTGAATGAACCCAATGCTATGAGTGACTCACATACCTTGTAGGATCAATTTCTTGAAAAAATCCGATATCAAACCCTTTCGAAATGATGAATCTTGCTTTTCCTCTTCCCTTTTTTCTTGCGTTCTTTCTCCAAAAGCCCTAACTCTACTTCTCAAAAGCGTAAACTGAACCCAGTCAGTTTAGCCTCTAAAAATATTACCAAAAATGAATTAATTAAGTTGGGTAAGGAAAAGACCAAACTACCCCTTAAAAATTTGGATTGGACTTTCCTTGTTCTAACAGCCCAACTTCCAAAGGGCATAACTCACTCATCCGAACTCGAAATCACCCAAACTTGGCAGCGTTGGAAAGATTATTCCTAAATCATCCTGAGCTAGAAGTTATGGTCATTTGAAGTTGACCAAAACTCACTTTTTCTAACTTAACTAAATTTCCAGATTTAAATTCTTCCCAAAAAAATGACTATTTCCAAATTTAAGCTTCTTCCTAGTTATTTCAATTTGCGAGATGTTACAAAACCTTTCACCAATGTGAAATCATTTGTGAGAGATTTCTTTCACAATCATGATCATCATAGCAAGTGAGAGATCCTTTTACAATAACGTTAGCACTTTCCTTTCAAAGCATTCTTAAATCATTTATAATAACTTCATGAAAACATGTATATCTTCATAAGTTTATAAATCATAGGTTCATGAGTTCTTAACCAAAATCATAAATCATGCACGGGTCTTTGTAAATTCAACTTAAAATCATTAAATCAACTCAATTCATGCGTTAGAAGATAGAGATTAACCAATAAGATCATAATTCAAGAGAACCCATAACCATGTAATTGAAACCCTAACTTATCAATTGAAATTGAGAAGAATTGGAAACCTTGGGACCCCATGGATGAATGGACTCCATGGATAAATACCCACATACCTCGATGCTAGAAGCCCAAAAAGAATGGAGGATTGAAGATTTGGATGAACCCTGGCTCTTCTTTTTCTTCCTTGGACTTGAGAGGATTTGGAGAGTGAATTTTGATAAAGTTTAGGAACTTTAGGAGAATGAGTTGAAAATGGGTAAATTGGGGGCTTAAAAGCTTTATATAGGGCCTAGAGTAGAAGGTAAACAACATAGTATTGAGTTAAAACAATTAGGGAAAAGACTCAAAAGCCCCTTAAAATAAATGTCGACTTGACCTACGATTCAAACACGGACCATAGACCTTTTTATGGTCCGTACTGGTGAACCGTAGACTAAATACTGGGACCTTAAATCACCTATCTTTTGACGGAACTCTTGTAAGGTTTGTACGTATTTTTATGGTCCGTATATGTCAACCGTAGAAACCCACTTTGACCTTCAAAATTTCACTAAGTCTGGGACTCACCTACGAGACCTATCTACGACTCATACAATGGTAGATGGACCGTCTCGATGAACCGTAAAAAGGTATTGGGACTTGATTATAGAATATGAATGGAACAAACTCAAAATGCACTATATCAAGAAGGAACATCAACTCCATCTCAAACATACTTAAAACATCATTTCATAACGCATACATGCAAATCATACTCAAATGCACATAATCATGGAGAAATCAATCTAAGCTAAATCAAAATATCGAAAGAAAGTTTTCATGAGCATGCATGCAGGAGGAAACATGAGAATGACTAAGACATGAGGATGGACCGTGAGGAACTAAATACCTCAAGCTAGAGTAGGATTGGAGGGAAATAGATGGGGGTAACGAAACATCATATCAGCCTCGGCCTCCCAAATAACACCCTCAACCTCTTGATTCCTCCATAAGACCTTTACAGATGCAACTTTCTTATTCCTCAATTTCTTAACCTGCCGGTCCAAAATCTCAACTAGAATCTCTTTATAAGAAAGACTCTATTTTATACCAAGACTCTCCAATGGTACTATAGATGTTGGATCACCAACACATATCTTCAACAAAAAGATATGAAAATCGGATGCATCGATACTAATTCAATAAACAAGTCAAGTTTATAAGCAACTTTACCAATAAGCCTCAAACTCTGATATGGGCCCACATAATGGGGACTAAGCTTCCCTTTCTTCCCAAACCTTATTACACCCTTTATGGGTGAAATTTTCAAATAAACCCAATCACCTACCTCAATTTCAATATCTCTTCTTCTCACATTGGCATAGGACTTTTTTCAATTTTGAGCCATTTTTATCCTTTTTCCATAGCCTCATGTACCAATCCGGGACCTATCAAAGCAACCTCACCAACTTCAAACCAACCTATAGGAGATAAACACCTCCTACCATAAAGAACCTCAAATGGAGCCATACCAATACTTGAATGATAGCTATTATTATAAGCAAACTCAATCAAAGACAAATGATTATCCTAATTACCCTTGAAGTCAATCACGCAAGCTCTTAACATATCTTCCAAAGTTTGGATAGTGCACTCCTCTTACCCATCGGTTTGAGGATGAAAAACTGTACTAAGCTTAACACGAGTACCAAGCCATTTTGGAAAGATTTCCAACACTTAGAAGTGAATTGGGTACCACGATCGAAGATAATTGGTAGGGGCACTCCATGCAACCTAACCATTTCCCTCGAGTACAACTTAGCATAGTTCTCCGCCAAATAAAGAACTTTGACGAAAATGAAATAATAGATAGGGGCACTCCATATTTAGATCTTACCACTTCCAAGTAGGAATACTAATATCTTGGGACAATCATCTTGGCTTTTGATGCTCAACTTTTACTTGTTGACAATTAGGACATGATACGTCCAAGTTACACCTCCCTAAAAAAATATAAGCGGTTGTTGTTAAATAAAGAACCTGATTGAGGTTACTATCGATCCCATGAGGAATATGGTCTAGAGTTAGGCTAATTTATAGTTAATTGTACATTTAGTCAGATTACTTCCATAAAAAAAGGGAGATTTATAAACACAGTAATTGTTGATTGATTTGTAGTAATCAAGTAACAAGTAAGCAGAAATCGCAGTTCGTAATATCATTATGAGATGTAACTAGGGCATATGTGTTCCCTACAAGTTCTTAACACAATAACCCTAATTGTGTTTAAAATTCAAAGTCGGCAAGCTAGGTATGTCCAAAATGATTAGTCTTCCAATTAGGGAATTTCACCATGCAACTTGGACTGTCTATGGGTTCATGCTTTAGTAACCCTTATCCTTGACCCCTGATTTGCCCTCACGTATTTGGGTCAAGCTATTAGATAGAGGATTATCATGATAAATCTTGGTTGTTTAACCTCTTTCTCATTCATTACTTCCTTGGTCGGACAAGTTGAAATGAGGCGAGTTCTAACGTTGTGCACCATTAAAAAGCATTCAAAACGAAGAGATTAACAATACATGCATAAATACTATTCCAGAATTACATAATTATTAGTTTTACGTTGGTAATTACTCATGGTTCCTAAAATCCTAGTTGTGATTAAGTTATACATGCTTGAGAATTCACAGTTCATATTAGGGTTAATTGTAACACCTTGGTTTTAGAAAGAGCTATTTTAGAAAGAACTAAATTAGAAATAGCCAATTGAGTTTAGTGCAAGTTATTCTTAGATTATGAGTTTTGGGTCAACTTCAAACGACTATAACTTTCTGTAAAAGATAAATTAGGTGGCCCATAAGGTATCAAATGAAAGATCTTTCATTGAGTCCTGTTTCCAACGCCATTGAGTTTGCTAAATTTCAAGTTCAGATGACGGAGATATTCCCGTTTGAGTGCAGCCTATCAAGTTAAGGCAATTCATCCGTTTTAAGGAGGGGTATTTTGGTCTTTTCCTTACCCCCACTAGACTAGATCGTTTTGTTAATATTTTAGGGGTATAAACTGATTGGAATCAATTTTAGTCATTCCTAAACACGCTTAGGGTTTTTGAGAGGAGTTCAAGAGGAGAAGAGAAGAACGTTCAAGATTCTTGCGGGCTTTGAGGATTTTCACCAGGAAATTGATTCTTTAGAGGTATGTAAGTTTTCATAGTGATGGGTTAGTTCACCCTCATGGAAATCATGAGTTTCCTTATGTAACACCCTAAAAAAATTTCTTTTCGAATCTGAATCATTTGTCTTAAGTATATGAGCTTGAATAGGGTGATATACTACTTGATCATGTGTTTTTAGGATCTTTACCAAGTGTAGAATGGATATCAGAAGTGATTTAGGGTCATAAGGGCCCTCTAACACTAGGTCAAGTTCAAAGTTATTCTTTTGACTAAGTTTTTTGCATTAGTCTATGCAAGGGTCAACTTTAAATGATTATATCTCTTAGAATATGAAGACCTATATGGAACATAACCTATCAAATTAAAGATCTATGAGTCTTCTTTCCAATGCCACCAAGTTTGCATCAATTGGATTTTGGAGTAAGAAGTTATGCCTATTTTACTGGACACTATCTTGCCACGCGCCGGCCGGTCGGCCGAGGCATTTTCTGCGCGGGTGGGCAGCGAGGCAACAACTATTGCCTTCCTACGTGGTTGGCTGCGTGCCTGAGCCTTTTTTTGCCAGGCTCGCAGACGTCTAGGTCATTTTAAAACCCTACAATACGTAAGTCACTTCCTTAGTTCATAAATTTACCCTAGAAAGAGAAGTTTTCAAGAAACTAACTTCCTCCAAGGTTCATCCATCATCCAAGGTAAGATTTACCATAGAACTTCATAATTCCTTAATATTAACATGAATTAATATCTTCTACTCATGAAATTCGTAGACTTTCAAGAAAGCTCCTCAAGAACTCATCTCTAAGGTTCAAGAAACAAATTCTTGCCATCTTTTCATCAAAAGATCTTACCTTTCTCAAGAATTTGGAGCGTATAAGGTATGGAAGGCTATTCATAGTGATGGACTGAGTTCGTCCTCACGCCCTACATCTCAATTTAGTCGATAAAAGATTAATCTATGGTTGTACCCTCAGTTTTATGAAATTCTTGATATGAGTTAAGTTATTGATTCTGAGTTCTAAATTCTTGATTATGAGTTGTACTATATTATGCATAATTATTGGGTTGTTGCACATGCTTTTATTTCACATGAACCCTAGTTGATGATATTTTTTTGAAAGCCTTTGTGCATTTATTTCCATGTATTGATTTTGGAATTTTAAAGCGAGTTCAAGAGTATTTTAAAGTATCTTTTGAGAAGAGTTTAAGGGATGACAAATGGTTCCAAAAGTACTATTTTCACATTGAGAAAAGAACTACAATTTATGATTAGTATGACATTCGAGTATGCCATCAATGTTTAAGCAGTATGACATCTAGTTATGCCATCACTGTTTATGCAGTATGACTTCTCGAGTCATCAATGATAAGATCAGAATATGATTTCAGATATAGTTTTCATGATTACAACCTAACTACAAGTTATTTCAAGAGTTTTAAGGGAACTTATATAGTTTTGAATGTACCATTTTTTTCATTAAAAAATGGGAGCACTATTTTCATAAAAGTATAAAGAATTTTCAGAGTATTTCAAACAGATTCAGTACAACTTCAGTTACCTCTTAAAAAGGCCTTTTTGAGAAATTATCTCAACCCAAAGAGTACTTTTACATGAGCATTTAGTTATATTTTGGGAGTAGTATTGAATACCGATTTGGGGTAAGAGTTCATACTCAAAATTCATAACCTACGTCGCCAACATAGATAGGATCGTACCGCAAGATGGGTGACTTCTCACCTGCCTCAAGCAAGCTTTTTAGTGGATCCAACAGCTCAGTTGCGTCTTATACTCCGGCAAGGTATAGGGCGGCTCTGGAAATGTGGGTAAGATGTTGTATCATCACAAGGCTCATAGTGATGGTTGTAGGTTAGAGAAACTCCCTAGTAAAGTAAAGTAAAGTATATTTTTATATATACATTTCAGTTCAGTATTTACTATTATTGCATTCCTACAATAAGAGCTTATATGATTTATACTATATTTTCTTTCAGTTCAGTTATTTGTGTTATTCAACACCTATTACATACTCGTACATTCAATGTACTGATGTCATTCAACCTGCGTCGTTTCATAGTGCAGATTCAGGTACTTAGGATCATCAACAGAAGACTCATTGAGATCACATCATCCGCTGCCCTCGTTGATCGGGCAAATGTGATAGCAAATTTCTGCGATCAAGTATCTAGAAACATGGATGCAACTGGTCTTCTTACAGGCCCTTATTTCAAAGTTTCAGATTCGATTCCAAGGCAACTTTCATCTTTTGGTGAGGCCTCCTTGCTTTCAGAGGACTCTAGTTTTATGATTTGTTTAGTAATGTTTTGAGGTGTCATGTGTCTTTTTTTGATACCTATCTTTATACAATATAGGCTTTATAGGTAGACAGTCTTGCAGTATTCAATTTTATATACTTTTTATAAAAAATTATTTTTAATACTAAGTATTTTCATATTAAATTTAAAGATTTGATAAGCTGCTTTAAAATAATTCTTCAGTTTTGATGCTTGTAGTCAACCAGGACGAGGGTTCCATTGGGGACCAAAAATGCTTCTCAAGTACTGGCCACGCCCAGGGTGTAGGCTAGGGATGTGACACCTTATTGAATTCGTCCATGAGATTTCGTGTATTGAGTTCTTGATGAGTTTTCTTGAGGTTTTGTTCTTCATTCGTTATTAATGAAGTTTGATGAGTTCTTGAGGTGAGGGTTTTGAGTTTGGGGGTTGTTCTTGAGGAAATTTGAGTAGATTTTTGTTTACTTGTATTGGGTTTACGAATCTAAGGAATTTAGGAAGAAATCAATTGGTTATAGGTGGATTAGGACTAAAAATTGAAGAGGAAAAAATTGTGGGGTTTTCTAGGCAGGGTCTTGGGAAACGCACCACTAATTCGCCATGGGGCTGGTGCGCAGCGCCTGCAGTGCACCAGAAATGGTGTTCTGAAGTTCAGGGGACGGTGCCCTACACCAGGAATGCGCCAGGGTCGCCTACCCTCTTCCTTTTTCCGTCGTTCATCCTGTTTGAGTTCTTTTAAAATGTATCTTCACTTTTTTCCTGATTATAACTCTCCAAACTACATCTATTCATTGATAAATCCTATATATCCTAATCATAATTCTTGAATTCACGTTTCAAATTCAAGATAAAGTAAAGAGTAGAAGTTTGAAGGAGTCCTTTGAGTCGTTTTGAGAAGTCTTTTACAATCTTTTAAAACTTGTTTTAAGACTTGAGTATGAGGATGAGGAGAGTTGAGTTCATGTTTTCAAAATGAATATAAGGGAACTAAGTATTCCCAAGTGTAAATATTTTGCATTTAAAATGAGAGGAAACCTTGATTTCCAAATGAGTTCATGAGGAGTTTTTGAGCATTATCTCTTTTAAGAGAATCTTAAGAGTAATAATCTCAAGTTTGAGGATGAGGAATGTTTTTAAACATATGTGCACGAGTTATATATTATTGGGAGTAGTATTGAGCACCGATATGGGGATGAGTTCAGACAACTCAAAATCCTAATAAATCATGTATGCCAACATGGGTAAATGATCATACTTTTTAGATGATTGCTTATTGCTTTTAAGAATAGCTCAGCGGATCCACTTAGTTGAGTATGTATTATACTCCAGAAAGGTATAGGACAGTTCTGGCAGCATGGGCGAGACGTTGTATCATCACATAACTCATAGTGATGGTTGTCAGTTAGAGAATCTCTCAATTTAGAGTAAAGAGTTTATTATTATATTTTAATATACATTGAGTTACTATATATTATTTAAATACTTTTCATATATTGCATCTTTATTGTTGCCTTCCTATAGAGTTGAGTATTCTTGAGTTGAGTTGAGACGACGTAAGTATGTTTCCCTTTTATCCGTTCAAGCTTATGTTTATATTTCGGAGTTCCCATTACATGCTCGTACATTATATGTAAAGACAACATTTGGTATACATCTTTTCATGATGCAGATACAGGTATTCAGGGTCATCAATAGGCTCACCGTTGATACCACCTGCAGTTCCAGATTTGCTTTGGTGAGCCTCCTTGCATCCGGAGGATTCCACTTTTACTTCTAGTTTTGTTAGGATGTCGTGGGTCTTGTCTCGACTTCCATCGCAGTATTTTAGAGGCTTTATAGATAGTATTAGTTGAAGAGTTTTTTTTGCCATTTCCCAAGTTGATGTTTTAAAGACTGTGAGTTGAACACTTATGTTCATTTGAGTATATTGAGTTAAACTATTTCATTTATGATATTCTTATAATTTGAAGTTATGTTTTGAGTTCCTATTTTGTTGAGTAAGTGTTCTGCTTAGTATTGATCCAGGCCAAGGGTTCGCTTGGACACTAGCAATGGTTCTCGAATGCCGGCCACATCCAGGGTGTAGACCCGGTGTGTGACAAACTTTGTATCAGAACCCAAAGTTCAAGAGTCCTGGGGTGTTTATGAAGTCGTGTGTAGAGTCCTGGTTATCAGTGTCAAGTGTGCCACAACTATAATTATGAGGCTACAACCTTTAGGAAATATCTTACTTCTTTCATACTCTATCTATGCGATAGAGTTAAACTCTATAAAAGTTTCTTTATAATTCATCCTTGCGCGTACCTTTTAGATCATGCCTCCCCGAAGAGTTGTTCGAGGTTGTCTTGCTAGGAGGAATGTTGATCCCCAGGATCAAGGGGTCCCCAATGCACCAGAAGTGCAAGCTCAATGAGAAGTCACAAATGTTGAGTTCCGGGATGCTATCCAGATGTTGAGTCAAGTTGTGACCAACCAACATGGTGAACAAAAATTGATTCGTTAGGATGTGGCTAATACATCCAGGATCCGTGAGTTCTTGAGGATGAATCCTCTAGAATTCACAAGGTCAAATGTCAATAAGGATCCGGAAAACTTTGTGGAGGAGCTGTAGAAAGTGTTTGAGGTTATGCATGTTGTTGAAGTTGATCATGTAGAGTTGGTTGCATACCAGCTCAAGGGTGTTGTGAGGATCTGGTCCGACCAATGGAAAAAAAACAGGGCTGAAGGGGCACCAATTGTAAGTTGGGATGTGTTTGAAAGTACATTTATGAGGCATTTCTTTCCCCGTGAACTGAGAGAGGCCAAGGTAAGAGAATTTATCACTCTTAAGCAGGAGTCCATGGGTGTGCATGAGTACAACCTCAAGTTCACTCAACGGTCCCGTTATGCTCCAGAGATGGTTGTTGATACGAGGAACAGGATGAGTCTGTTTGTGTCTGGGTTGTCTTGCCTGTCAAGCAAAGAGGGTAAGGCTGCCTTGTTGATATAGGACATGGACATAGCGAGGCTTATGATCCATGTGCATCAGGTTGAGGAAGACAAGTTGAGATATAGGGAGGAGTTCCATAGCAAGAAGGCTAAGGCCACGGGTAATGAGTCTGGACAGCAGAAGACCGGAAATGCAAACTGGTCATCTTTTCAACAAAAGCCAACAGGACTTGCACCATTATCCGCTAGGCACTTGCACCAAAGAACACAGGTGAGTTCAGGAATCAAAATTCGCAGAACTTCAGAGCTCGACCTGCTCAATCTCAAGGTAGTGTGGCACAAGGGACCAACTGGACTCCTACATGTGCTAAGTGTGGTATAAACCACCCAGGATCATGTCGTGATGACTCCACGAGTTGTTTCAGGTGTGGTCAGATAGGTCACTTAATGAGAGAGTGCTCGGCAGACATAGATGCGCCTAGAGGAACTAGTTCAGGGATAGGTGGAGGAGAAAACAGTCTATATGCTATCACCAGTCACCAAGAGCAAAAAAATTCACCTGATTTTGTCACTGGTATGATCAAAGTCTTTATATATACACTGCTTGATCCAGGTGCGAGCTTATAATTTGTGACTCCGTATATTGCTATGAGTTTTGGTATCCTTCTCGAGCAACTTCTTGAGCTCTTTAGTGTTTCCACACCAATTGGTAAGTCTATTCTAGCTGAGAGAGTTTATCGTGATTGTACCATATTTGTCAATCACAAGGACACCAGGGGTGACTTAGTCAAGTTAGACATGGTGGACTTTGATGTTATTCTAGGTATGTACTAGCTTCATGTATGTTATGCCTCAGTTGATTGTAGAACTCGAGTAGTTAAGTTCTAATTTCCTAATGATCTAATTATAGAGTGGAGGAGTAGTTCATCAGTGCCTAAGGGTCGTTTCATTTTATACCTAAAGGCTAGAAAGTTAGTTTCTAAGGGGTGTATCTATCACTTAGTCTGATTTAATGACTCTAGTGTTGATACACCGCTTATTCAATCAGTTCCAGTTGTGGGTGAGTTCCCAGAGGTCTTTCCAGATGATCTTCCCAGAGTCCCTGCTGAGAGAGAAATAGACTTCCATATAGATATTCTTACTAACACTCGACCTATCTCTATTCTGCCATATAGAATAGCTCCCGCTGAGTTGAAAGAGTCAAAAAAATAGTTGAAAGACCTTATTAATAAAGGTTTCAATCGACTAAGTGTCTCACCTTGGGGCACTCTGGTCTTATTTGTGAGAAAAAAAAGATGGTTCTCTTAGGATATGTATTGACTTTCGCCAATTGAACAAGGTTACTATAAAGAATAAGTATCCCCTTCCGAGAATTGATGCTCTATTTGATCAACTTCAGGCTGCCACTTGCTTTTCTAAGATATAACTTAGATCTATCTATCACTAGTTGAGAGTAAGAGAAAGTGACATCCCGAAGATAGCATTCAGGACCCGTTTTAGTCACTATGAGTTTCTTGTTATGTCATTTGGCTTAACTAATTCTCCTGTAGCGTTCATGTATTTTATGAATCGAGTGTTCAAACCGTATGTTGACATGTTTGTTATTGTCTTCATTGATGAAATTCTGATCTATTCGAGGAATGAGGAGGATCATGTTAGTCACCTCAGAATAGTTCTTCAAACCCTCAGAGATAGAGAGTTGTATGCCAAATTTTCCAAGTGTGAGTTTTGTCTTGAGTCAGTGGCGTTCTTAGGCCACATTGTATCTGGAGAAGGAATTCGAGTTGACACTCAAAAGATTGAGGTAGTGCAGGACTGGTCCAGACCCACATTTCCTACTGATATTAGGAGTTTCTTGGGATTGGCTGGTTATTATAGGAGGTTTGTCGAGGGGTTTTCATCTATTTCATCCCCTTTGACAAAGTTGACTTAGAAGACAGCAAAGTTTCAATGGTCTGAAGCTTGTGGGAAAAGCTTTCAGGAATTGAAAACCCGGTTAACTACTACCACAATGTTGTCCCTACTGGAGGGTACACAAGGCTTTGTTGTGAATTGTGATACGTCCAGAGTTGGACTTGGTTGTGTATTGATGCATAATGGCAAAGTTATATCTTATGCCTCCAAACAGCTTAAGAATCACGAGAAAAATTACCTAACCTATGACCTCGAGTTGGTTGTTGTAGTGTTTGCTTTAAAAATTTGGCGTCACTATCTCGATGGTGTTCATGTAGATGTTCACAAGAGTCTGTAGTATGTTTTCAGTTAGAAAGAGCTTAACCTCAGACAAAGAAGATGGTTGGATTTACTCGAAGATTATGACATGAGTATTGTCTATCACCCGGGTAAGACTAATGTTGTTGCTGATGCTTTGAGCAGGTTATCTATGGGTAGTACTATCCATGTTGAGGAAGGCAAGAAAGAATTGGCCAAAGATGTGCACATACTTGCATAATTGGGAGTCTGGTTGTTGGATTCCAATGAAGATGGAGTGCTGGTGATGAATGAGGTTGAATCATCACTAGTGTCTTAAGTGAAAGAGAAACAAGACCAAGACCCTGCTTTGTTTGAATTGAAGGCAAATGTTCATAAGTAGAAAGTGATGGCTTTTGAACAAAGGGAGATGGCGTGTTGAGGTATCAAGGCAGATTGTGTGTGTCAAAGGTGGATGAACTCCAAAAGAGGATCATGGAAGAAGCTCATAGCTCTAGATATTTGATCCATCCTAGTTCCACAAAAATGCACCACGACTTGAGAGAAGTATATTGGTGGAGTAGCATGAACATGTGTATTATAAAGATCATTGCTAAGTGCCCGAATTACCAACAAGTCAAGGTAGAGCCCCAAAAGGCTTGGTGGTATGGCTCAGAACATAGATCTTTCGGAATGGAGGTGGGAGATGATCAATATGAATATAATTATTGGGTTTCCACGGTCTTGCAAGCAGCATGATTCGATTTGGGTGATTGTAGATCGAATGACTAAATCAGCCCATTTTTTGCCGGTAAAGACTACCTTTTCGACAGAAAATTATGTCAAGTTATATAATCAAGAGATAGTCAGATTTCATGGAGTTCCTGTGTCCATCATTTCAGATAGAGGTGCACAATTCACCGCTCAATTTTGGAAGTCTTTCTAGAAAGGTTTGGGTTCGAAGGTAAATTTGAGTATTACTTTCCATCCTCATATTGATGTTCAAGCAGAGCATACGATTCAGACTTTAGAGGATATGTTGAGGGCATGTGTGATCGATTTCAAAGGTAATTAGGATGATCACTTACCTCTTATAGAGTTTACTTACAACAATAGTTATCACTCTAGTATCCAGATGGCTCCTTATGAGACTCTTTATGGGAGAAGATGTAGATCTCCTATTCAATGTGTGAAGTTGGAGAAGCTGGGTTGATAGGACCAGACTTGGTTCATCAAGCTATGGAGAAAGCGAAGATCATTCAAGAAAGGCTGAAAATAACGCAAAGTCGTCAGAAATCCTATACAGATGTTAGGAGAAAAGACTTGGAGTTTGAGGTGGATGATTAGGTTTATTTGAAGGTTTCGCCCATGAAGGGTGTTATGAGGTTTGGCAAGAAGGGGAAGCTTAGTCCCCGGTATATTGGTCCTTATAGGATATCCAAGAGAATTAGCAATGTAACTTATGAGTTGGAGCTACCGTTAGAGTTAGCATCAGTTCATCCGGTATTCCACATTTCTATGTTGAAGAAGTGTATGGGTGACCTTTCACTTATTATAACTACTGAGAATATTGGTATTAAGGATAGTCTATTTGATGAGGAGATACCCGTTCAGATTCTTGATCGTCAGGTTCTCAAGTTGAGAACCAAAGAGGTTGCATCAGTCAAGGTCTTATGGAGGAACAGTTTGTTGAGAAATCTACTTGGGAGGCTGAAGAGGATATGAAGAAGACATACCCACATCTCTTTCCTTCCGGAGAAATTCCAGACAAAAGTAATACATTTTGGCAATAACTCCTTACATTGATATGTTGAACTATGATCTATTTGCATGTTGGGTGTTTGAGTTGGGTGTTAGGTGTTTTCCCACCCCTGTTTATGTAAGAGTTGTCTCATTCGAGGACGAATGTTCCCAAGAGGGAAACATTGTAACACCTTGTTCTTAGAAAGAGCTATTTTAGAAAGAACTAAATTAGAAATACCCAATTTGAGATTAGTGCAAGTTATTCCTAAATTGTGAGTTTTGGGTCAATTTCAAATGACCATGACTTTTAGTATAGGATGAATTAGGTGACCCATATGGTATCAAATGAAATATCTTTGAGTCTTCTTGCCAACGCCACCAAGTTTGCTAATTTTTGAGTTTGGATGACAGAGATATGCTCGTTTGAGTGCAGCCTGTCTAGTTAATGTAATTCATCCATTTTAAGACGGGATATTTTGATCTTTTCCTTACCCCCCACTAGCCTAGCTCGTTTTGTTAATCTTTTAGGGGTCTAAACTGATTGGAATCAGTTTTAGTCATTCCTAAACACGCTTAGGGTTTTTGAGAGAAGTTCAAGAGGAGAAAAGAAGATTCAAGATTCTTGCGGGATTTGAGGATTTTCGCCAAGAATTTAATTCTTTTGACGTATTTAAGTTTTCATAGTGATGGGTTAGTTCAACCTCACACCAATCAACTAATCATGAGTTTCCTTACTGAATTCGTCCATTAGATTTCGTGTATTGAGTTCTTGTTGAGTTTTCTTGAGGTTTTATTCTTCATTCGTTATTAATGGAGTTTGATGAGTTCTTGAGGTGAGGGTTTTGAGTTTGGGGATTGTTCTTGACGAAATTTGAGTAGATTTTCGTGTACTTGTGTTGGGTTTACAAATCTAAGGAATCTGGGTAGAAATCAATCTATTCTAGGTGGATTAGGATGAAAAATTGAAGAGGAAAAATTTGAGGGGTTTTCAGGGCAGGGCCTGCGGCGACATGCCACTGATGCGCCAGGAGGGCTGGCGCACCGCGCCTGCAATGCACCAAAAATGGTGTTCTAAATTTTAGGGGCTGGCACCCTCACGCCAGGGTCGCCTGCCCCCGTCCCTTTTCCGTTATTCGTCCCGTTTGAATTCTTTTAAAACGTATCTTTGCTCTTTTCCTGATTATAACTATCCAAAATACATCTAATCATTGAGAAATCTTATATATCCAATCATAATTCTTGAATTCACATTTCAAATTCAAGATAGAGTAAAAGTTCGAGGGAAACTTTTTAGTCATTTTGAGAAGTCTTTTACAATCTTTTAAAACTTGTTTTAAGACTTGAGTACTTGAGTATGAAGTTGAAGAGAGTTGAGTTAATGTTTTCAAAATGAATATAAGAGAACTAAGTATTCCCAAGTGTAAATGTTTTACATTTAAAATGAGAGGAAACCTTGATTTCCAAATGAGTTCATGAGGAGTTTTTGAGCATTATCTTTTTTAAGAGAATCTTTTGAGTAATAATCTCAAGTTTGAGGATGAGGAATGTTTTTAAACATATGAGCATGAGTTATATATTATTGGAAGTAATATTGAGCACCGATATTGGGATGAGTTCAGACAACTCAAAATCCTCATAAACTATGTATGCCAACATGGGTGAAGGATTATACTTTTTAGATGACTCATTATTGCTTTTAAGCATAGCTTAGTGAATCTACTTAGTTGAGGATGTCTTATACTCCGGCAAGGTATATGACAGTTCTGGCAGCGTGGGCGAGACATTGTATCATCACAAAGCTCATAGTGATGGTTGTCGGTTAGAGAATCTCCCAATTTAGAGTGAAGAGTTTATTATTGTATTTTCATATACATTGAGTTACTATCTACTGTTTTAAATGCTTTTCATATATTGCATCTTTATTGCTTCCTTCCTATGGAGTTGAGTTGAGTTGAGTGAGTTGAGACGACCTAAGTATGTTTCCCTTTTATCTGTTCAAGCTTATGTTTATGTTTCAGAGCTCCCATTACATGCTTGTGCATTTAATGTACTGACACTATTTGGCCTACATCTTTTCATGATGCAGATACAGGTATTCATGGTTATCAACATGCACATCATTGATACCACTTGCAGTTCCAGATTTGCTTTGGTGAGCCTCCTTGCTTCCGTAGAATTCCAATTTTACTTCTAGTTTTGTTAGGATGTCGTGGTCTTGTCCTGACTTCCATCGTAGCATTTTAGAGGCTTCATAGATAGTAGTAGTTGGAGTTTTTTTCTCATTTCCCATATTGATGTTTTAAAGCATGTGAGTTGAACACTTATGTTCATTTGAGTATATTGAGTTAAACTATTTCATTTAATACACTTTTATTTTGGGTTAATACCATCAATGGAGAGGAAATTGAGGAAAACCCTTCCACAAACGTACTATAATAACCATCCAAATCCATAAAACTTCGAATGTCCGAAGGGTATAGAGGTCTAGGCTACCTTTTAATCGCATACCCTCACCGGAAATAATGTGAACAGGGAAAGCCACAGATCTCAGCCAAAACTCACATTTACTAAACTTTGCAAAGATTTGTTGGTCCTTGAGGACTTGAAACACAATCCCCAAATGATCGGTATGCTCATCCTCACTCCTTGAATAAATCAAGATATCATCGATGAATATTATCACAAACATATCAAGTTATTGTCTAAATACACTATTTATCAAATCATAAATGAGGCTGGAGCATTTTTCAAGCCGAAGGACATAACCAAAAACTCATAATGACCATACCGAGTTTGAAAACTGTCTTCAGAATATCATTTCCCTTCACCATCAATTGGCGATAATCCGATCGGAGGTCAATTTTAGAGAAGTAACTTGCTCCTTGAAGTTGATCAAACAAATCATCTATCCTTGAAAGAGGATATTTGTTCTTAATGGTAACCTTGTTCAATTGCGGGTTGTCAATACACATACAGAGTGAACCATCTTTCTTTCGAACAAACAAAACGGTAGCACCCCATGGAGAGATACTTAGTCAGATGAAACTCTTATTCAACAAATCTTTCAATTGCTAATTTAATTCCTTAAGTTCTTTCAGAGCCATTTGGTAAGGAGGAATAAAGATAGATTGTGTATCTAGGAGTAGGTCAATACCAAAGTATATTTCCCTTTGGGAGGAACACCGGGTAGATCATCAAAAAACACTTACGGAAACTCATTAACAGGGATCGACTCAAAAGTAGGAGTTTCGAGATTCATATCTCTCACCCTAACTAGATGGTATATGCAACCCATAGAGATCATATTTCTAGCTTTAAGACAAGAAACAAACTGACCTCTCGGCATAGAATTTCCCCTTTTCCGCTCTAGTATAAGCTCATTAGGAAACAAAAACTTGACCACTCGGGTTCTACAATCGATAAAGGCATAACAAGAATGCAACCAATCCATGCCAAGGATAACGTCGAAATCTAATATATCAAGCTCTACAAGATCAACATGAGTGACTCTATGGGATAAGGAGATATGACAATTTCTATAGACTCTTTTAGCCACAATAGCTTCACCAATAGGAATAGAGAGAGAAAAAAGGTCTACCAATTCATTCGGAAGAATATCAAATCTCATAGCCACATATGGCTTCACAAAAGACAGAGTAGCACCGAGATCAAGAAAAGCATAAACATCAAAATTAAATAATTTCAACATACCGATAACCACATCGGGAGAACCTTCTTGCTCATGACGAATTTGAAGTGCATAGAATTGGTTTTGCTTTGGAGCACTTGAACCTAAACCACTAGGCAGAGCTTGCCTACCTTCTCTTCCCTTAGCCGTAAGTGATGGAGAATTCCTTATCTTATGACCACTCTTACCACAACCAAATAAACCATCTATACTGGCTAAGCATTTACCCTCATGCTTCCTTCCACATTTAGCTCAAATAGTCGATGAAAATCCACCACCATTTCCTCCTTGAGGCTCAGGATTAGACACCCTATCTTTGTTGAACTTAGGAGCATTGGAGGAACCTTGACCGGAAAACCTTTGTCGGAACTTAGAAAAAACAATGTCCATCAGACCTTGATTATGAAAAGTTAGCATCACCGGTCCTTGCCTTTTTTGTCTCCCTAGATCTTTCCTTAAGTTTCTCTTTTTCTATTTGTTAAGTGATCTTAGGTCTATTTATGCACCTAATAACTAATTTACCCCATATATCTAGCCAAGTTCGAGAGCAAATTTCTCTTTTGAATTGCATTTTTAGAGTCAATATATTGTGTTTCCTCTAACCAAGATGATTAGGTTTTCATAGGGTGATAAGCAAGCAAATGAGCTAAAAAATGAAAGCATCCAAGATGTTGGAAAATAGAAGTCGAAGTTGCAAAGGAGAAATGGCCAAGAAGCGAAAAAAAATGGCCTGTAAGAAAGCACCTCTGCATCGCGGAGCTGAAGTCAGAATGTGGAAAACGATTTTCACATAATATTAGAATGCACAATTGGAGCACGTCGCAAAGTTGGCTAAAGCTATTAGAAATGTGCAGCAAGGGAACAGGTCCGCGTCGCGGACCTGGACTCCAGATTTGCATCACATATTTTATTTCAGACTATAAATAGTCCAGCTGAATTCTTTTATCACTGGTTAGTTTTTGAAAAATGGAAGAACACAATTTGGGCGATTTTGCTGACTATCTCTAGGGCTTTTCATCAACTATTTCATTTTGGTAAACACTTTTATGATCCTTGAACATTATTTGATGATGATTCATACTATGAGTAGCTAAGTTCCCTTATTCTAGGGTTGTAGCTACGATTAATGACATAATAGTATTTATTTCTAGCATGAGATGGGTTTTCTTATGATATATACTTGCATTCTTGTTTAACTATTTTATTGACTAATCAACATTAAAATAAATCCATTGTCCTCTCTTTAACTCAGAAGACGAATAGAGGGATAGACCAAGGAATGTGAGAAACGTGTTCATTCTAGGGTAAACTTAGAGTATTTAGTATATAGGATAGGATTATACCTATATACCTCATTTGGTGACTGTACATGATGATATCTTAATGCTCCGCGATTGGTTCATGTCTATCCCCACTCAACGATGTAGTTAGACTATCAATGGTGGTAGGCGATTAGAGGTCGGGAGACCATGATTATAAATTCAACCGTGTGAATCAATAATGAGGTTAATTTGTCGAATGCTAGAATAAGTTGTTATTATTATGTTTGAAATCAGTGTAAGTTACAACCCTGGAATACTTCCCAATTTGTGAAATACCTTTTTTTTAATTGAGTTGAGTGTTAGTAATTAATATTTGCAACTGTTTAACTTAGTTAATACAAACAAATTCCTGAAATAGTTTGTCACCTAAGTAAATTTATTTTAGTTACAATAAAGTTAGTATTTGTTGATTTAAAGTCCTTTGGGTTAGATAATTTGGCTCGAAAGAGTCACTGTACTACTTGAGTGACCACGTATACTTGCATGTGCTTCTGGACGCAACAAGTTTTTGACGCCGCTGCCAGGGACTTTAAAATCGATAGATATTTAATTTTTGAGTTTCAAAATTATTTATAAGTGTTGACAACTTGATCTTGGCTATTCATTTTACACGTGGTGTCTAGATTTCACACTGGAGTACAACCAGGACTCGGTAGAGCCTCTAGCTGAACCGGAGAGATTCATTCATTACCGCAGAAGGTAAAAAAGACTCACTTACCCAGTCCCTCCTGTCACTAGTGAACCAGTAACCCCAGTAGAAGAGGTGGAACAAGACGCACATGCAGTGATGGCAGAAATGAAAGTGAGAGAAGTGGCAATCCCATACACCACCAATGTTACTTCTTGTATTCAGAAACCTGCAGCTGGTGGGAGATTTGAATTGAAGCAGAGCATGGTGCAACTATTGCACACAAATGGACAGTTCACTAGTCTATCTCATGAGGACCCACAAGTGCACATTTGAAATTTCCTCGATATCAGTGACACATTCACTCCAACTGGAGTGAACTCTAATTATGTGAGGCTCACCCTATTCCCCTTTTATCTTCTAAGGGAAGAAAAAAGATGGTTGAACTTTGAACCCGCAAATTCCATAACATCTTGGGACGATCTTGCCCGAAAGTTCTTGATATTTTTAGGTGCTAATGAATCGTTACATGTAATAATTTCTTCTGCTTTGTCTGAAGTGCAGGTTGAGGCCTCTCTGAAAATATTGAGGAAGAGGAAAAAGGCGATAGGTTGGTAAATGGCTGATATACATGGCATCAGCCCAGTTTTATGCATGCACATGATATTTATAGAGGAGGGTCACAAGTCAAGTGTACAACCTCAGCGCAGATTAAACCCAATGATGAAAGATATGGTGCGAAAATAGGTGATTATATGGCTGGCTGCAAGTATTGTATACTCGATTTCATACAGCTAGTGGGTCATCCCAGTTCAGTGTCTGCCTAAAAAAAGAGGGATGACAGTGATCATGAATGAAAAAAATGAGTTGATTCCAACCAGGACAGTGACAGGGTGGCAAATATGCAATGATTACATGAAATTGAATGAGTCCACCGAAAAGATCACTACCCCGTTCCATTTATTGATCAAATGTTGGACAGGTTAGCAGGGCAAGAATATTATTGTTTCCTGGATGACTATTCAGGATATAATCAAATCGTGATTGTGCCAGAAGATCAGGAGAAAACCACATTAACTTGTCTGTATGGGACATATGCATTTAAGCGAATGCCTTTTGGATTATGCAATGCTCCAGCTACATTCCAAACATGCCTTATGGCCATTTTCATGATATGGTCGAAGATTTCATAGAGATATTCATGGATGACTTCTCAGTCTTTGGGGAGTCTTTTGACAGGTGTTTGGAGAATTCGAACAAGGTGCTGGCTAGATGTGAGGAAACTAATCTCATCTTAAACTCGGAAAAATGTCATTTCCTAGTGAAGGAAGGGATTGTATTGGGCCATAAGGTGTCAAAACTCGGGATGGAAGTTGATCGTGCAAAAGTAAAAGTCATTGAAAAGCTACCTTCCCAGTCTCTGTAAAGGGGTGAGAAGTTTTTTGGGTCATGCTGGTTTCTATAGGAGATTCATTAAGGATTTCTCTAAGACTACAAGACCCATGTGAAGTCTCCTAGAGAAGGAGATGAAATTTGTCTTCGATGAGTAGTGCATTCGAGATTTTGAGGCCTTGAGAAAGAAGTTGATAGAAGCTCCAATCCCAACCTCCCCAAATTGGGGGCTTCCTTTTGAGCTGATGTGTGACGCAAGTGATGTAGATGTATGAGCAGTGTTAAGGCAAATGAAAGATAAGGTGTTTCACTCAATCTATTATGCAAGCAAAACACTGGATGCAGCTCAAGCCAACTACATAGTGATCAAGAAAGAAATGCTAGCCATGGTCTATGCTTTTGACAAATTTAGATCTTACCTGGTAGGGACTAGAGTTGTTGTTTATACTGACCATATAGCTATCAAGTACCTGTTCAATAAAAAGGATGCAAAGCCGTGGTTGATTAGGTGGATTCTGTTGCTGCAAGAGTTCGACATAGAGATCAAGGACAGAAAAGGTTCTAAAATTTAGATTACAGATCACTTGTCCAGGTTGGAGAGTTCGTCACATGTGGGTAAGCAAGGTCAGATTCGGGTAGAGTTTCCTGATGAACAGTTATTGGCTCTAGAGGTGACAGAATTACCATGGTATGCAGATATTGTAAATTATTTGGGGAGCGGATTGTTCCCACCTCGTGCAACCACACATCAAAAGAAGAGGTTGATTTATGATGCTCGATTCTACATATGGGATGAGCCTTATCTATTCAAGTAGGGCCTTGAAAAAATGACGAGGAGGTGTGTACCTGAGTCTGAGAAGAGACAAGTGATGGATAGCTGGCACTCGTTTGCATATGAGGGTCATCATGGAGGTGAGCACAGTGCACACAAGGTGCTCCAATCAGATTTTTTCTGGCCTACTTTGTTCAAAGATGTTGCAGGATATGTGAAGAACTGTGATCAATGCCAGAGGATGGGGACTATTTCCAGACAACACAAAATGTCATTGCATAACATCTTGGAGGTCGTAATATTTGATGTCTAGGGAATTGACTTCATGGGACCATTCCCACTATCCAATGGAAATCAATATATCATTGTGGTTGTGCACTATGTGTCAAAGTGGGTTGAGGCAGTAGCTTTTCCTACAAATGATGCTAAAGTAGTGCTGAAGTTTTTGAAGAAACACATCTTCACTCCGTTTGGAACCCCTAGAGAAATAATCACTGATGGAGGGACGCACTTCATAAATCAATTAGTGAAGAATATCTTAGCTAATTATGGAGTCAGGCATAAGGTAGCCTCAACATATCACCCTCAAACAAGCAGCCAGGTAGAAGTGTCAAATTGTGAGGTGAAGCAGATTCTGCAGAAAATAGTGAATGCCCAAAGGAAAGATTGGGCGATGAAGCTCGATGATGCATTATGGGCGTATAGGACAGCCTATAAGACACCAATAGGAATTTCTCCTTATCACTTGGTGTTTGGTAAAGTGTGTCACCTTCCAGTTGAATTAGAACATCAGGCTTACTGGGCAGTGGAGAAATTGAATTTGGATCCAGAATTAGCCGAAAGGAAAATGATGAGTCAGCTACATGAATTGGAGGAATTCAGACTCCATGCCTATGAAAATGTGAAGCTCTATAAAAAGAAAACTAAGTGATGGCATGATAAGCATATTGTATCCCGACTCTTTGAGCCTGGTCAAAAGGTATTATTGTTTAACTCTAGATTGAGATTGTTTCCAGGTAAGCTGAAGTCAAAATGGAGCGGACCATTCGAGGTGGTGCGCATGTCCAACCATGGAGTCTAGAGTTATGGAACGAAGGGAACCAATCCACGTTCATAGTGAGTAGACAGAGGGTGAAGCATTACTTTGGACAAGAGGTGGATCGAGAAGAAGAGGTTTTGGATTTGAGCAATGAATGATAGGAGCTCAGTCGTACCGCGACGTTAAATCAGGCGCTACTCGGGAGGTAACCCATGACTTTGTACTCTATAGGAGATTTCCTTTTTTTTTTAAATTTTCATAGGTTAGTTCGTGTTATTTTTAGTGGTAGGTTGGTTTATTTATTTTAGTAT
>JAJOOF010008226.1:0-26010 GCA_029582545.1 Solanum lignicaule | reverse complement strand
AAGAAAGAATAAACCACAATTCTCCGGCCTCCACGGCGGCTCTTCCAAAGTTCCTAAGCTAGAAGAAAATTTATATTGTGTCTTGTATCTTGGTTCTTCGCTTCCCTAAAGAATAATTTTTCATGCCCTATTTATAGACATAGAAACCCTAAATAAAATAAATAAGTTCAAGATAAATTAGGAAAATAAAACCCAATTAAATTGGGTTTCCAATTGCTCGCTGGATTTCTTCAAATTGTTGGCGGCAGATGGTAGCAGCGAGCCAAATTCAATTTGAATTGGCAATTCGTTCACATTGGCCTCATATGTATAAATATATTATTTTAATAAATTTAATCCATTAAGCTATCTGTTTGATTTCCTTCTTCAACCTTTCATCTTTAATTTGTTTTAACTTCAAACTTCTTCATTTTTCCACCAATTTAATTCTACACATAAAATACGCAATTTAGTACAATCCATAAAACTCATGCTCAAAAAGGACAAATATAAATAATAAATGTGAGGAAATAATGATTAAAAATATGTATTTTTAGCCTCACATCAATACCCCACTTCTTTTGTCCATTTCACCAACTTTATTTCAACAATTCTTTTCCTTTTCAATCTATTTTCTTCTTTCACTTTTCTTTTTTTTTACATTGAGGGGTTCCATCATTTTCAACATGATCCTTCAAGGGCAAATATCTCAAACTTCTTGACTTTCCTCCTTTTTCACCACACCCCAACATAGGCTTTTAGCCTAAGTTGGGTATTTAAATAAAATAATGCTTCATGAAGTTCTTACATCAGTCAATTGAACTAACCAGGCAAGTTATAGGTATAACCAAGCACATATTTGAAGGAAATCTTACCACACAAGGCATTCAACACAATCAAAAAACAAGACTCTATAATTTCAGCTAGCGTGCAACGATAATCACAAGAGATCAACTCAACAACTAGCTAGTATTAATGATATGCTAGGAGTTCACATATGAATTATACAACTTAATTCACCTCATTGGAGCCGTACACACATATTGCTCAATCGAGAGCACTATTCAAGTCATCGGTATTGATCACAGCCGACACTCAAAACTGCAAAAGAACAACCACATTCAGACACATCAAGAGGTGGCCAATTTTTAATTCGGGTCAAAACTAACATGAACATTAAAAACCAAGGATCAACACCCAATACATATCAACAAAAACCAGCAGGTACACAAACACAAAAATATCAACAATAACCATAAAACAACCCCAAAAGAGGTAGGTATAGAAATACCTCACCCCGCCAAATAAAACTAGAAATTGTCCTTTAATGCAAAGAAAACAATAAAATAAGTTTGAACAATAAACATAAAGGGAGTCAAAACTCCCTCTGCCAGGCTAGACCTAAGTGAACTCTGCATATATGTGACTCCACCTATCTGGGCATCAGTGCCCGACTCTAAATCATCATTCGCTCCACTAGAGCCCTCCATCAAAGTGTCCCTTAAAGAAGCCGCCACAACTGTTTGGATCATAACTCACTCAAGATCCTCCAAGTCATCGTAAATCGATAAGTCTCTAACACCTAACTCCTCCTATCTGTCTCAACCTCTAACTAAGCATCCGCATCATCCCTAGCAACATCTCCGATTGTAGTAGTTGGAGGAATCTCAGAACTAGCAGGAAAATATGTACCGTATACCTCTGGGAGATACACAGTGCCAAATAATATCGAGAGATCAGTGGATTTCAACTCATCCACATCACGTCTTAGTCCAGCCTTCAAGGCCGTCACATCCTCAGAAACTCCTCGACCATGTTCACAAGTCTCTACTCTTACAGTAAGATCATCTAGTGCAAATACATGGGAATTTATCCTCTCTACGTGCTCTCTCAACTCAGCCCGTATCGAGGCTAAGGCAACATCAATCGTCCTATCAATCAGCCCAGGAACAACGGCCTCTACCTAGGAGGCACGCACATTAGCAAATTAGGCCGGGTTGCCCATTTTGTACAATATCGCCTGGGTAATTTGGGGTCGGGAAGAGGCAGCAACAACAACAGTAGGAGGTGGAACACTAGTAGAAGTAGAAGGGGTTGAAGTCAAAGAGCTAGGGGTACCTGTAGGCTCACTGGCTTGAGGGGGAAGGATTGCCTCTGTCGGCAACATCTCAATATCAACTACCGGGGATGTATCCGCCGGTGCAACTCTCCTCGTATCAGCCTCATCCCTCATGTACTCGACCTCCATCCTCCGGATATCAGTAGAGGAAGTTGGAGTCACTTCCAGATCCATCATCGCTATCAATGGAACACGGGCCCGCCTGCACAACTTGTAATAAGGATTGGAAATGGGAAAGAGGTCTGGAGCTCTATTTTTCCCTCATGGCCATCTCCAGCTCCATGATCAAACCTAGATTAAGTCTCTGGCGGTCCATGATATAGCCCAAACATGCAACCTTTGGATGCCGGAGAATCGACTCATTCTGTGATGGCATCAATGTTCTGTTGATGAACCCGAACCAATATTTGTAAGCCACGTTCTGGTCCTTCTTCTCTCTAAGAAAACCTACCTCAATCCACCGCGGTGTGATGTCAGAAATCAGTGGTGCTAACCAACCCTTTAGGTCATCGAGGCTCTTCATGTGTATCTTATCCACATAGTAGTGGATCACATTCATCGTGCAACAAAGCACCTCATTGATGTCAGTGCTAGTAAATTTCACCTTCCGGCCCCATACTACCACATGATCAACCGTCTTGAATGAGTTGGCCTTCTTCTTCCCTTTAGGGACCAGTTTCCCATACTTAGCATAAAATTCTTGGACCCAAGTAGGAATATAAGAGCCTCGGGTCTTTCTGAAAATCTTGAACTTGTGGAACTAAATAGTGTTTCACACCTCTGGGTACATGTCTATAACACCATTTGTAGACAACCGCTTCTCCTCGAATTTCATCCTCAAACCCTCGCCTTTAGTCTATTCAGTGACTGTGATAGGGTACCTGAACTGATGGCACCGAAGGAACCTACTCAAAAATTGATGCTAGGGGTAGAGGAAAAGTAGGTGGCACTGGGATCCTAGATGGATCAACCATAGCCTTGGACCGTAGCTCCGCTTTCCTAGTCTGGAGAGTCTGATCGTCTTCGGGATCAAATGCAGACACTAGTGAACTATCATTCGAGTGGCCCTCACTTTCAGAGGTAGCGATATGGGTGGCATAGATACCCTCACTTTTAGAGCTCTCCACTACAGGTGTTGGCACTACAGGCTTCATCTATTTACCATTTCCCCATTTTAGAGCAAGCTTTTCTTGTGCATTTCGGGTGGGTACAACTCTCTCATTTATGACAATGCCTCTAGCACGCTTACGAGGTGGTTGGTTTCTTCCCGGTACTTTAGGCCTAGCAATTGTTTCCTGACAAAAAACCAATTACGTTAGACTTAATTCAAAAAAATGTCAAAGTTATAAAACTGTGCTGGAAAAATGACCGAGTGGTTTGGCGAGTTACCAAACCCATTTGGTGAGCCAAGTCGGGCTCGCTGAATGTTCCAGAACAAAATTGCTCAAAAATATGCACAAGTTGGCGATGTCCAGGGCCTTTTGACGGATCGCCAAGACCATTCGGTGAACTAAAAGAAGCTCACCAAATTTTACAGAACATATCCGAAAAATAGGGGCATAGAAAGGCGATCTAAAGGGGCATTCACCAAGTCAATAAGTGAACTCAGCGGCTCAGGCGTATTGCCAAATGTTATAGAATCAATTTCACAATTTTGATGGACAAAAAGGCTATCCAATGTTCGTTAAGAAAACCGCCGAACAATTCAGTAAGCTAGACCCAGCTCCCCGAACAGTTGAACATGTCAGATTTTGCCCCGACCTTCAAATTCTAACCCATTGCCCATGAAAAAAAATAATCAACTGTTCTACGCAATTAAACCCAGACCCGTACTACCAATGACCTCGGGGTACTTAGATTTCCCCCGTTTTGGCCAAAATTGACCAATTGACTTCTTTTGCCCGTAAAAATGACATCACCCGATCTATCATTGGGAAAAATAGAACAATTGGCATAATTTGTGTTACTCAGACTTCACCCGCACTAGACCCAACAAAAAAACAAACACAACACACAATTTAAATCAAACAAAAATACGAGATTTCATAAATATGGACCAACAAACATAATTTAGGATCTCATAGGTAGAAATTAATAACAAACGTTCCAAATAATTGCTAATGTTACATAATCAACAAAATAGGGGAATGATCAAGCATTCAAGACTATGAAACATTAATGATAGGGTTCGGAAAACTAACCTCAAGATCGAGTATATGAGTGATAGGCTAAAGAATCGAAGCTAAAAGCACCCACGTCCACCCTCGAGCAATTGATCCCACACAGAAATGCACAAAGAAAAACTACGAAAATATAAAATGTTGTTTTGAAAGTGTAGAAGAAGTATGAAATGAAGGTGTTTTTGAATTTAAAATGGTTTTGGCCCTTTTGACTCTTCAGTTCACGCGTAAGTCAGCGATAATCACTTATGTCGCTGATCCATTCGGTGATGCATTGAATGGCTCTCTAGCCCTATGAGTTTTACAGAACCTCTAGCTAACTAGTTGGTTCAAACAGTGATCCAGGTCGAGCTCGCCGACCTGTTCGGCCAGTCACCGACTAGTACCTGGGCTCGCCTAACTGCTTCTCTTCCTAAAATTTCCAATTTTCAGCCTGCACATTCAACACCCATTATTCAAACAATAATAATAAAAGCTCAAAAACATGGGTTGCCTCCGAAGAAGTGCCTTATTTAATGTCATGGCACAACATGGATACGCTTCCAAGGTTCATTCTTTTGGTTCGCCTAGGTATCACTTGGTAGACCCCCTTCTTTCCTTGGATGCAAATGAGATAAAATATGGGCCCATCTGCATTTCCAATTTATTAATGGACACCGACTGAGAAGTAACCATCTGGTTTAGAGTTGAGACACCCTCTTTCATCTCTTTAAGCACTTTGTCCAACTGTTCAACTTTATTGAGAATGCATGCAAGCATATCTTTAGTGCGGAAATTTCTGGGTCAACCCTTTGTTCTTTTGGCTTTTGACGCTCATAGGGAAGGTCATATCTCTCTTTGTTACTATCTCGTTCCCTCTGGTTTGTACCACGGTCATGCCACTCCCTATCATGATTATTCCAACCTTCATCACGTTCTCTATTCCAACCTTGGTTTCCACCGGGCCTTGTATAATTTTGGCTGAAACGTCCTCCCCGATTTGCTAGAAAGTGTACTTCTTCATTGTACAAAGCTTCAAACTGCACATCATCAGGGTTTAGTCCGCACACTACCACCACATTCACAGTCTTAGAGCCACTATTCATGCATGTTTTGATAAAAGATCCATTTGGGTCATCATTTTAGCCATGTTTTCATCCCACTCTTGGTCTTTTTTCTATGTGTTCCTTTGTCATCCTAAAAGTCAAAGGAGACACTTGATCCTCCCTATTATACCAAGATTGGTTTATATTCATCATCCCATCAAGGAAAGTGAATGTTATTTCGAAAGGTTGTTGCATAATACCTCATCAAACAAGCTGATAAGCGACACCTTTGTTTATTGAATCAAGACTCTAGTAGAAATCTTGTAACAACACGTTGTTTGGGATTCCACGTACATTGAAGTAGTAGCTTCTGAAATCTCAGCCATGTTTCATTGATTGGTTCCCCATCCAAACGTTTGAAACATTAAATATTCTCTCAATGCCATCATACTAGAAGGTGGGAAAAATCTTACGTAAAATACCTCGGTAAGATCTTCCCAAGACGTATTTGAGTCCCTCGGTAGATCAGCTAATCATTTGGTGTCTTCCCCTATCAAAGAAAAAAGGAATAACCGAAGCCGGACACACTCTTGTGAGATGTTCTTAAACGAGAATGGACCACATACCTCCAGGAAGTTCCGGATATGGTCATGGGGATCCTTATGAGCTAGCCTTCCTAATAATCCTTTCATTTGTAATAATTGCAACATTGTGCTATTCACATGGAATACAATATTTCCCATGACCATTTGTTACAGAATAGCACCTACACCATTCAATTGAGCTTTATTGACATCATTTAAGTTCCTGATGTCATCTTGATGCCCAAGTTGGCTACTGTTGCTTCCTTTTAAACTCATTTCGTCACCTACTCATGAACAAGCAACAACAAAAACAAAACAAATTAAGTTGATTTAACTACAAACAAGATTAGATCACAGCTACACTTCGCTAAAAGAATTCTAAACAATACTACCTGATAGCGGCGCCATTATTGATATTGCTCAACTACACTTCATCTAATACTAAGTGTTGGCGATCACAATCTAGTATAAACCCAACGAAGACTTGGGGTCGATCCCATAGGGAGTGATACAGTAAAGAATTCAATTACAGAGTGAAAGGCATGCTCTAATCGTTTGTAGGATTAGAAATTATCGAAACAGTTGAAGTAAATCAAAAGGGTTGAACACTAGTGTCAAATGAGGGAAATAGGTTTGTTAATTATCAATTACTAAAACAGTGGGAGCAATCAAGTATAAAACAGATCCTTGTGGATGTGATCGATTAATTGCCAATTTCGCTATACGGGTGATTACTAATTACCAAAATTCAATGAGTCTGAGTGGGTAGGCTAGACTTTAGATGCAGCATCCATCTCTTGATAAACTATTACGATTCAAGCGAGTTCTCTCAAACCTCGACAAACATGAAAATTAGAAACAACCCAAACCTTAATTAATCTACTCTCTCTCGCTAGACTGGTAGGATTGCATTTAGAATTCAATCTGTCGAGCAGAACCCACAACAACCCAATCACTACAATCATCATTTGATAACCTTAATTTTAAACCTCTTTCTCAAGCAAGTATAAAATACTAAACTAGAATTGCATTTCCAACTACAATTCATGAATGAAAACTCACTTAACACTTGAACCCACTTCAAAATATCAATTAAATCACTAATTATTCACACCCATAGGCTAATTAAGATAATCAATCACATAATCACCCCCCCCCCAAGAATAGGGGTTTTACCCACAAATTATAAAAAGTAGGAAAATATTACCAACTATGTTCTCCATCAGTTGGGTAACAAAATCCAAGTCTTCATAATACTTCAAATTAACTTTCGATCAAAACCCAACTTAAAATTTGACTTTAAAACTCAATAATAGGAGACTCGGGGTCAATAACGAGATGGAAAAATGGTAAATTCGTGAAATTTTTCAAAAATGAACGATTAGGTCATTGCAGTTGAGCATTTGATTTCATTATTTATATGGTTATGTTTGATGTTGAAACTAATGAGATGTATCTTGAAATGTTTATTTTGGAGTTCTGCACTATTACTTACTTAACTTTTCCTAATTTTTCCATTTTGTATGCTTATCTCTTTCACTTTTTTTATGCTATTGACAAATGAGAAGAAAAACCTATAGGAAGGCTTGAGGAATCACCTTCAAATATTGTTATGACCTAAACTAATCCTTTTTATGTGGGAATTATACATATCATCTCTCCGATTGTAGAGGCGTTTTTTCTTTCTTAAGGTGAGTATTCCTTAATACAATACATTTTGCCTTCAATTAGCATTCCCTATTTAATTTCAACTATTTGTTTTTTTCTTAGTTGTTATCAAATGTAACAGAAGAGCAATGACACGTAATTGTACAAATTCATGAGTTGAGTAAGTACTAATTTTGATTGGTACTTTCTTAGGTAAGTACTAACTTCAAGTTTTTCAACAATATTTCTTTCCCGATTTTATCAAGGGATAAAACTAATATCAATGCATGTACGCATGTACGGTACTAGAGGATTTTTAACACAGATAACCACCCCTACCCCAATCCCCAATCCCCACCCCCATACACACACACCACACAACACTGTTAATACAATTGACACCTCCAAAGATATTATATCCATGCCAGAGTTGGAAACCTTTAGACACTAGCACAAAGAAAATTATTATGGAAGAAAACAAGAAAGTTGTCTTCTTTATGAATGACTTTACATTCACAAATCTCTCTACTTCTTGCTTTTACAGATAAGTTTACATTCATAAATCTCTTTTTTCTTTTTACAAATATGTTTATACTTACAAATTTCTTTGAGTTTTAATGGCTCGCCTAAATTAGATAATGAATGTAGCAACAGAAGTTCATACTCCTCCTCGAGGGAGGGTTGAAATAATGCAATTTGACAAGGATTATCACATATAAAGTTTGCAAGTTTAGTAGCATCCTCCATACATATATTTTCCTCATATCCTACCCATCTCTTTGTTTGTCATCCTTTTCCTTTTTCAGAAAAATAATATACACATATTTTACTATGTTGTTAGTTGACATGAAATTAACTTTTGTCTTTGTCAAATTTATTGAGCAGAAGAAGCCGCCCTTATGGACCTCTTGAATTTTATGTATTGTAATACTTTATCAACTTTAAAACCTACTGGTCTGCTTGATGTGCTGATGGTTGCTCAAAAAATTAAGGTTGCATCATGCATGAGATACTACAGCAACGAACTGCAGAAACAACAAGTGATGAATGAATTTACATTGCTCTATTTGGATCTTCCTTTTAAAATATCAATGGTTGATGCAGTTCAACCGTTAATAGATTCTGCAAGACTGTTTCTTGTTCTTCGTTTTAGGGACATAACCAACTGAGTAGCTCTATGTAGAAATTATTCTCTATGGTTTGGTTGAGTTTGATATGGAAGCTGGTTATGTTTTTTATTTGAAGTTGGTTAAGTTTTTGATTTATTTTTCCGTCGGTATCACGAGGAAGTTCTTTCTTTTGTAAATTTGAGAGGAAAACTAGTTCTTCTTTTGTAGATTTGAGAGAATGATTTCAATTAGGGAAATTTGGGAGTTAAAACACTTATATAGGTCTTTAGGTGAATGTAAAAATGACATAGTGTTAGGTTAGAATAATTAGGAAAATATCCAAAAGCTCTTAGAAAATAACTGCTGACCCCATCGACGGTGACGACTTACGATCCGTGGTTCCACCAATAGACTGTCCTGTTCATCCATTGTTTGGTGTCAAAGACTAAATACTAGGACCCCCAACGATGGGACCCACCCATGGATATGGTCCAATCATGGGTTGTGTGCCCCAACCGTAGTCCTCAACTTTCAACCTCAAAATCTCACTAAGTCTGGGACTCACCTACGAAACCTATTTACGACTCATGCATTGGTCAACGAACCGTCGTGGTGAACCATTGAAAAAGTACTGGAACTTGATATTTTTCAATAAACTGACAGGCCAACCACAGACCTGACCTACGGTATATGGGTCGTTCCACGGGACATGGATGGCACAGTAAGAACTGACACGAACTTTCTTAAAACTGAGATTTTTCTCTCTTCTCAAATTCGAGGTGTTACACAAATAATAATTAAAATTATGTATATTTAGTCTCACATCATGTACAAATGAGAGAGTGACATACAAAGGTGATAATTCTATTAGTGTTTATATGTACTTGAATTTATGTTGTGAGATAATTGCTTAGATTGTTGAGCTTTGTAACTCTTGTGCTGATTTATGAATTGTATATTCTAAATTGTAATTTTGTAACATGTGTTGTGATTTTAGTTAGGAATTATGTTGTGATGTGTACTTGGTTCTTTTCATATCCTAGCGGTCGATATTGGAGGGATGTAGAATTATTGACATAGAAAGAGAATTCTGGTGGTATACATGGTGGTATGGTACGTATTCTATTTGTTAGTTTGGTTTCCTTGTTTTTGCTATTTATTGGTTAATATTATTATTTTTTTAAACTAAAGAATGTAGTTGGTTATGCCATTTATCGAAGATGAAAGAGGATATTATGTATTGTATAGGATTCTATGTTGAATTTGTGTTTTCTATGTTATGTTGTGTGATCTAATATTTGTCGATCAATGTTGCTTACCAGTACGTGTTATATACTAATACTAATATTGATAGAACCTTTTTTAGCAATAGATATTGTGCAGATTGATTTGAAGTCTCTTATAAGGAATGACTAGTGCTCATTTACAAGTTTTGCACCTCTCTTTCCATCCAAAGTTGTCTCTTTTTTTTGTCTTATTCTATTAAGAAGATTTTACATATTTCTAGACTAAGTCTTTGAAGTTGTTTTGTTTTGTTCACTTTATTTACTCATAAAATTATCTATTATTCATTAAAGGGAAAAGATTAAAAAGTGACCTTAACATATTTGAAATGGTTCAAAAATATCATCCTTCTACCTATTGGCTTAAAAATGTCCTTAATGTTTTCTTTAGTTTTAAAAATGTTTAATAGTTAATAGAAATATGACATGAAAATTAACTAAACAAGTGGCTATTTCAAATTTGTCCGCGTCAGTTTTACCCAAGAAAAAGATCCCACCCTATCGAACACCCAAACCCAATATTGGTCCCCTAAGGGAATCTACTTTTTTTTTTTGCAGGAATGCACTCAATGTGAACAAAAAATAAGTTCAGATTTCAATTTCTAACTAATTTAGGTAATTATATTTGTGATATTTATTGTCTCCAGTGAGCACATACTCACTCTTAATTTTCCATTGCACCGATAAATTGGGATCTAGGTTATTTGAAAAGGGATCGAAATACATAGTTGTACTTGGTGAACAACTTGATGTTGTATTCGGACTTTATTTTTGAGATTGAGTCGTCTGAACTTTTACGAAGAGACAAGAGTAGCAAAATCTACTTGTTCGTCTACCAAATGAAATGCACTACCTTATATCATAGTTCTTAAATTATTTTTCTGATCAAATACAGACAAAATCTTCAATGTAATGTTTTAAATTGTTTAAATTAAAAACATTTTATCCTTATACAGGAAATGTCATAAATACTCCTTTAACTATAAAAGTCGGTCTAAAATGGTCTCTTAACTCTACTTTTGTTAGATTTAGTCCTTGTCTTGACCCAAAATGGATGTGATGACAATTTTTTATTTCCACCAAGACAAGTCAGCCTCATCCCAATGAAACAATTGAAAATCGGAAAGATAAAACAAGAACAAGATAAAATTAGAAAACTTATTCATTCTATTAACCCCCAAAAACCATGTTGTCACATGTACAAACAACTAATACATAAAGTGTGGAGTTAAGAAATAAGTATAAGTCTCTAGTCTTTGTTTATCCAATAGAACAAAGCATAAAAAGAAGAACTAGAGGTTTCGGTACCGGGCTACCTCTCAATAGTTCTTTGGCAAGCCTCAGGAATGGGAGAAGAAGAGAAATCACGCGGTACCGGGCTTGGAACCTACAAAAATGTAGAATAAAGGAGTGAGTATGAACAACACGGTACGGAGAAAGAAACCTACTTAATAATGCACCATCTAGAAATCAAATACTCTTTTCATCCCTAATCAAACCGCCTAAAACTACAACGTACACTGAAATCAGCCCAACTTAACAGTCCTACAATACACAGCTCACAAGGCTCAATAATCATAGTCCAATAGTCACAATTGAGCAACCATCATATAACAAGTCAATCTCAATGTCAAGTAGATCAATTAGAAGTAACAATTAGGTCAAATATAATCATAAAAATGTATCATATCTGAATAATAAAACTCTTGCCGGAACCATTTCTCTTCGGCACAATATCACTAGTTGTAACCATTTTCGATGGGCTTTATATCATATCACTAGCCAGAACCTTTTCCGATTGGATTTATATAACTAGCCGGGACTATTTCGCATCGGCTTTATTTCACCAGCGGGAACCATTTCTTATTAACTTTATATGACCAGCTGGAACTATTTCCCATCAGCTTTTATCAACAGCATGAACCATTTCTCATCCGCTTACATGTCTCACCATGGTGTACAACAATCAATGCACATAAGCAAGTTCACTCCATAAGAAGGAGACAACAATACAAAAAATTCAAGTCCATATTTATGGTATCAAAGCATTTCATCAATGTATCAAATAGGGGCCACAATAAGGCAATTCATAAATCAATATGATCAACACAAAGCCTTTTCTTTAATTTCCTTTTTGTTCATTAATATTAATCAAGTGGAATAATAAACCCTTCACCTCATTCACACTACTCCCAACACACACAAAATGAAGGGAAATACATGAACTCTATCAGATTACAAGGATTAGGAGATCATTTTGTTTAATTCACTAACTAGCCAATCCAATACTTGATTCTTCCCCTTCCGACAAATTTCCATAGACACAATCTATATCAATCAAGTATACACAATACATTTCTAAAACAACAATACCCACATCATGTACTTTGAAAAATAGGTCAATTAACTCAAAAACCAGATTCTAAAAATGAAGTTTGAATTTGAAAATCTTTATCAAGAAGGTTTTTCAACTGCTCTTTTAACTCTTTCAACTCAGCGGAAGCCATTATATATTGCGGAATAGAGATAGGACGAGTATCAGGAAGAATATTGTAACGACCCGAGCCTATACCCTGGAAGTTACACGGGCTTAGGAGATTGCCTTTGTTATGTGACGTCCCTTCTGAATAGTAAAGATACAAGAAATGCAATTATAATCAGACATCTCAAGTTTGATTTAATTTTTTCTCTTCAGACAGAAGAGGATGAGAGTTCTTTTAATGACCCGGGTCATTTCTGTGTCTGTCTTGTTTTCGTCGTTAGAGTGATCCTATAGTGACCCCAAGTAATGTATGACAGGGTGGGACTGATAGTTCGGTCACTTGGTCATTCATTTTTTTTTATATGAATTTTTTATGTTTTGGAGCTTACGAACCTTGAATGGTTTTTTTATAAAAAGATTAGCAAGATTACCTTAGAATCAAATTTTGACGATTCCATCATCTCTAGAAGGGTCATATTATGTTGGTAATGGGGTCGACACAACTCTTGAGGCTTGTAGTTTCACTCTGTGTGATTAAGGATTTTAACTTTCCTATTTGGCCTAAGTTTTACTTTATTCAACATTCAAGGTAAATGAGCTCGAATTAGAATTTTGTCAGTGTTGTTAGCTTTACAATGTTAAGTTTTGTCTACAACAATACTTCGTGTGGATCCCGAGGTTCTAGACTAAATTTTGAGCCCCCATGTAGATTATGGCTTAAATTGGTGTTTAGGGGGTGGTTCCCACGTTTTGCTAAGATAAAATATGAGTTTGGGGGAGGTTCCCACTTTTTTCCAAGATAACATTGTATGGAAATTTTGTATGCTCAGTTGAGTCTAAAATATCAAATTTCGAAGGGTAGCAGATTTCGTTTGCATGCATGGGGTTGCGACAACTAATTCATAACACCCCATCAGAGATTTGAAAATTGCCAAAATCGGCTGATATGCATTAGCTAGTGCAAACTAAATTTGGTCTTCGTATTCATGAACCCTGTGTCACGTTATTGTACACTAAGAAGGTTGGTAATTGTGTTTTTGTGGTCCTGGCCACATTCGCAAAGGCTTAGTCCACCTAACTTTACTTTCCTGGGGATCAAGCTGCGATCGCAGTCCCTTGGTTTCTCTTCCATTTGCCTTCCCAGGCTCCTTACCACATTCACGTTGGAAAATTTTCTCTTGGTCTTGATCGCATGACCCCTAGGTTGTGTTTGCAAAAAGAAAACTGACTGGTCTTTTATTTAAAGACAAGACGTGATTCAATTGTGAATATAGCAAATTTCAATAGGTGATTACGTTCTCAGTTTCGCTTGGAACTTGGTGATTCAAAGTCCCAACCATCTGGAATCGTCAAGTCCTCATGCATGGGTGATCGAAAGTTGTTGGGGAACTCTTGTTTGCTGTAAATTCTGGTCTTTTAGGCCTATTTTGATTCTTTGATATAGCATAATTGTTATTTAATTGCATGTTGCTTGACTTAACTTTTTAGAGCCCCAAATTTGTATTCTTTTTTTGAACATAAGTTGTGGGAACTTTTTTGGACCATTTGACAAAGTCAATTCGTGAAATTCTGACGCAGATCCCACCATTTCCAGTTGACTCAAAAATTGGCTTGTTTCCATTTTATGTATTTTTAGTGTTGAAAAGACCCTATTGACGTTGTGATCATATTTTTGAGCACGCGCTATAGGCTTAAAAGTAAGCTACAACTTCCTTTCTATTAGATTGAGCTTGGATGCGTAAATGCTGGTTGATTATAATGATTTGGGGGAGGGTACCTAGTTTCTCTTTTTCCAATCTAAAGTAGTATTATTCTATTAGCAGTCTAAAGAGTCTCATGGCATTATCTTCGACTTAGCTTCATGGTGGGTGTTGTACATTATTAAGTTGTTGTTTCTATTTCCTCAACTTCTGTCCTTTGAAATGAACATGGATAGCCATTTATTTGCACACTCAATCATTCGGATAATGTCTTTTCTAAAATCTGAGCATGTTTCTTTCTCTTATTATAGGTACAACCATAACCAAAAAAAAACAACTGAGAATACCACTGATACCAGATTTCTTCTTTACATCCATCTGACCTTCTCCTGCTAATCTACTATACTCCTTTGTATACCCATCCAATTCAGTATTCTGAGCCACAATGAATTTCTAACAATGAAAGAAACAATAGATTATCCTTAGTTTCATGTATTTTCCTGAAGAGTACATATGTTGTTCATGTATTTGTATCTATTTGTATCAACTCCATAAGTCTTCTCGATAGGCCTATGGATTTCTAACATAAAAACAACCAGAGAATACGAGCACTTCGTCATTAACTTAATCCGGGTAAAACATGATTTATTAGCTTCATTTTTTAGGCAATTTGGTGATTAATTATTTATTTAAACAAAGGAATTGGATAGCAGACATTGTTATACAAAGCTGTTATGAAATTGTTTTTAAACTGGGCAAGAATTTTATGTTTGAAGAACAAATGACATTGAAGAAGTGTAGAAAAAGTTGAAGAGAAATATTTTTTACCGTTTATTAGTTGTGGTTCAGAGATGATGTATGTACATATGCTACAATTTGATTTTGACAATTCTTAGAATTTGATAAATATATTATGTCGAACATGTATGTTTTTCAAATATTGTATCGAACATGTAATTTTCAGAAATTAATGGGAATTTTCAGTTCTTCTAAATCAACGATGAAATTTATGTGATTAACAAGAATTATGTGTAAATTATTAATTTCATGTGAAAAGCATATAAAATAATACTACTTCCGAACCAGATGGAAAATATAAATTATCTCAATATTTTAATAAAAATTTGTGAATGAAAATTTGGTCTTTAATGTCACTCCCCAAGCCTCTACCCTGGACGTGGCTGACACTCGAGAACCATTTATGATCCCTAAATGAACCCTTCGCATGGATGAATACGTAGAAAGAGACTTACTTAAGAAATAATAGGCTTAGAACAAAAATCTATCTCAAAGAAAAACTAAATAAGAATGTCTGAAAGTACTCAATAGTATAAATAAAACAGTTTGCAAAACATCTCAAAACATCACAAAATAAAAGAGAAATACTGAGAGACTTGTCAACACTAACTATGTAACACCCCGTAGTCTAGTAAGAAACCTAGGGATAAGTGTGGGTGCAACAAGTCTAGACTAGAGGACAAGAGCCAAAGCAAAAGGGCAATGGCCAAGCCTGCCCCAAGCTTCCCATGGCACTGCCCATGACCACGAGAGCCTTCTAGGCTCGTGGTGACCACCACGCCCCATGGTGCCACCCGTGATGGTGAGGCAGTGAGTCCCTCAAGGCTGCCCAAGTTGGCCTCCTCCACACGAGCCATTTCACGGCTCGTGAAGGCCTAGATGGCTCGTAGGAGTGGCCGTAGACATTCCTCCAATTCATGGAGGCCAAGACATTGAGGCCTAATCACTGGTCCATGGACCAAGGGCAGGACCACGGCCAGTGGTGTGGTCCACGGCTCCTGGAGCCTGCCGTGGTGTCTTGGAGTGGGCTGCCAAATTAAGGGTAAAATCATAAATTCCTCTTTAGGTAATTATTAAGTGAGGTCATTTTGTATAGACTTAGTACACCTATATAAGATATTTTAACCCTTTAAACTCTCCAATTAAGTCATTATTCCAAAAACCCCAAAAGAATCCCAAAGTTCGTCCTCTCAAATAATTCTCACTCTTGAACTTGAAGAAGAAGATAGAGTTTGAAGCTAGGTCAAGATCAAGGCACCCAATCCTTCAAGATTTGTAAGGGCTTTGTATCCAAGGTATGATAGCTTATTCATCCATGGATTCTTCCATCCATGGAGTCCCCTAGAAATCCCTCAATTGTGAAGATGAAATCCCCAATTCAAGTTAGGGTTCCTTACAAATCCTTCAACTGTGAAGATGAAATTCCCAATTCAAGTTGGGATTCCTTCCAATATTATGGGTTATGTTGAGTATGAATTCAATTGATTGGATATTGACTATTTATGATTGAATTAGTAGTGAATCATGATATTATGATGAATTTACATGTATTTTATACCTAACCCTAGCCTAGTTGATGAAAGTGAAGTAATGTGGGTTTATGTCTTGAAAAGGGAAATAGAGAATTGGGAGATGATCTTCTAGGGTTGATGATATGGGTAGTAATTACTTGAGGGTAAAAGCATGGAGGCATGTATTAAATTTGATCAAAGTATATATGGTGGATCATGACTAGTAATGATTGAGATTGAGTCTTTATGATGATATATGACTAGAATTCCTTAAGAATGAAGCATATGAGTATAATGCCTTGAGACTTAGGTCTATGAGATGTTTATGAGTGGTGTTGCTTGAGAGTAAGTTGTTAGTTATCAATGTTGATTTCCTAGGGCTTTGAGAGTAAGGCTAAGGTGTTGAATTATGAAGGTTAAGGCTTGCGAGTAAACCTTAGATTAGAATGGCAGACTACTAGATAGAAGTGTAGTGACAAGACTTTACCCACCTAATCTACCTTATGATTGTTTAAATGTATGATGTGATAGAATCACTTGAGTTATGATAATATCCATGTCTAATCTAGAATTCTAGATGTGATGATTGAACGAAAGTCATGAACCTCAGGGAGGTAAAGTAAGAGATTTATGCATGATTTATGAAGTCTATGTATATGCCTTATGAACAGTTTGAGAGTGAAGTGTCCATGATCATGATGTAGTTGTTGTGTTGTTGAAAGTCTATTCTCACATACACACATAAACATGACTAAGATATGATAGAAAAGGTTCTCTCACATAGAATGATTCTAGGTTGAAAGGCTTCCTCACCTAAAATGAATCTAAGTCCAAGGACAATGAGATGTGATAAGGCTTTTGGTGATTCCCCAAAGACCTTTGTATGAGTGGAATGTGAGGTGAATTCCCTTATTCTTAAATAATTAAACATGCGGTGACTACCCATGTCATGATATGTGAAGTGTGTGGTGACTACCCATATTATATAACTTCTAAAGCAAGACAAGAGGTGAATACCCGCTAGCCTTTAAAGTAATACGGAGGCGAATACCTATATCTTAGTAGGACGGACATGGAGACGAGTACCTATGATCCTTATTAAGTGATGTGGAGGCAAATACCTACATTACACCTATTGGGACATGGAGGCGAATACCGATGATTCCTTAAAATGAACATGGAAGCGAATACCTATGATTTCTTAAAATGAACATGGAAGTGAATAACTATGATTCTTAAATTGAACATGAAGGCGAATACTTATGATTCCTTAAAATGAACATATAGGCAAATACCTATGATTGCAGGCAAATCTGGGTTGTTAGAATGCAGGCATATCTGGAAGCTTTTGATCTCTGGGAGGCTATGGAAGATGAATATATGATATCTCCCTTGCCAAACAATCCCATTATAGCACAAATTAAAAATCACGAGGAAAGGAAAATTAGGAAATCAAAGGCAAAGGCATGTTTATTTGCTGCAGTTTCATCCACTGTCTTCACTCGTATCATGTCTCTGAAGTCGGCAAAAGAGGTATGGTATTATCTTAAGACTGAGTATGAAGGAGATGAAAGGATTCAAGGGATGAAAGTTTTGAATTTGGTACGTGAGTTTGACTTGCAAAGGATGAAGGATAGTGAAACCATAAAGGAATACACTGACTTCTTAACATAGACAATAATGTCAGATTGTTGGGTTCCACTTTTAACGAATCACGGATCATGGAGAAAAACCTTGTAACGGTACTTGAAAGATTTGAGGCGCGCATTACAACCTTAGAAAATACTAAGGACTTTTCCAGTATTACGCTAATAGATCTCTTAAGTGCCTTTCAAACACAAGATCAATGACGTGTTATGAGACAAGAAGGATTTGTTGAAGGAGCCTTTTCTTCCAAGCATCAAGATGATGGACGATATAAGAAAAAGTAGAACAAGAAGTACCAACCAATAGATGAAGAAGGTGCAGCACACAATAACAAAAACAAAACAGGTAGCTTTAAAAAACACTACCCTCCTGGTAAGCATTGCAGCAAGATCGGACACACACCTTTCAAGTGTTGGAGAAAGCCTGAAGCTAAGTGCAGTAAGTGCAACCAGCTTGGGCATGAAGCTATCATTTGTTGCATCATGTTTTTCAAGCAATGTTTCTAGCGAGTCGTGGTTGATTGATAGCGGATGCACAAATCAAATGAATCATGATAAAGAACTCTTTAAATAATTGAAGCCTATTCGAGTTTCAAATGTTCAAATAGGCCATGGTGGTGACATTCCGACAAAAGGAATGGGAACTACTGCAGTTGAGACACAAGCAGGTAAAACCACAATAACAAATGTTCTTTATGTACCAGACTTAGATAAATAAATTTGAGTTGTTGGTCAATTGTTAGAAAAAGGTTTCAAACTTTATTTTGAAGATAAATATTGCTTGATCAAGGATCCCTCAGGGCAGGACTTGTTTAAAGTCAAAATGAGTGGAAAAAGTTTCTCATTAGATCCATTTGAGGAAGAGCAAATATTGTATTCAGCAAAAGAAAACGTCACTGAGTTATGGTATAAGAGACACAGGCACTATCATTATCAAGGGCTTGTCAAGATGCAAAAGTTGAAGATGGTGGAGAACTTACATTATTTGTAAGCAAATTCCACAGGATGTCATGCCTGTCAATTTGGTAAACAACACAGAAAGTCATTTCCAAAACCAACCAAGAGAGCCTCACAAAAGCTATAACTAGTTCACACTGATCTCGCACAGCCTCAAAGAAATCCATCACTACAAGGTAGCATCTATTACGTTCTTTTCATTGACGATTTTACAAGAATGTGTTGGATTTTTTTCTTGAAATTCAAGTCAGAAGTTGCTGGTGTTTTCTTGGAAATTCAAGAAATTGGTGGAAAATCAAAGTAATTGTAAGATTCAAGAATGATAAAAGGGGATAAAGGAACCGTGTGTTGATTGTCCTGTAAATATAAGTTGTCTTCCTCCATATGTAAACAGGGAACAAATAAATCAATTAAATTTTGGGATGCGTCATGAAGTGCTTCTTTCGGAGTTAAACTTCCATTTGTCCATATTTCGATAAAAAGTATCTCTTGTTTTTCATTCCCATTGAATACATTTCAACGAAATTTGATTCATTCTGTGAGGAGGCCGACATTGTGCATCAGCTTACAACACCATACACACCAGAATAAAATGGTGTTAGTGAAAGAAGAAGTAGATCGATAATGGAGATGGCCAGATGTATGTTGCATGAGAAGGAGTTACCTAAGATATTTTCGGAGAGAGGGAGCAAATACCGCAGTTTTTATGCAGAATTGACTTCCAACGAAAGCTTTGAAGGATAAAACACCATTTGACTCTTGGTACATGTTTAAGACTTCACTAAGTTTTCTTTAAATGGTTGGTTGATTGGGTTTTGTTCATGTTCCTCAGGTTAAATGTTAAAACATTTGACAAGAAGGAAATTATAGGCATCCATGTGGGTTACAGTGGAGTTTCTAAAGCCTACAATGTCTATCATCCTCAAAAAGGAAAGATGACAATTACAATAGATGTTCATTTTAGTGAGAATGAACAGTGGGAGTGGAAGAATTCTCAGAAATCAAGAAAACGCTCTCTAGAAGCAAACATCAGCCCCCCCTGAAGTGTAAAAAATAGAACACTAGCAGCAAGAAGTAGAAGATGATCATCTAGTCAAGGGGAGAAGATTGTTGTAAGATATCTATCAAAGGTGTAATGTCGCCATTTATGAACATATTGGTCCAGTAGAAGCTTTTCAAGACCCAAAATGGAAGAAAGAAATGGAGAAGAAGATCTCCATGAATGAGAAAAATAAAACTTGGGTGTTGGTCGACAAACCTGAAGATACAAAAGTTATTGGTGTGAGTCTTCAGAACAAAGTTAAATGGAGATAGTTCCATCAAAAAATACAAGGTGAGGCTTGTAGTTAAAGGGTACACACAAATTTATGGTGGTTATTACTCTGACACTTTTTCTCCTGTTGCAAGATTAGACACAATCAAATTGGTACTCGCAATAGCAACACAAATGGAATGGAAGGTGTTCCAACTCGATGTCAAATCAGCCTTCTTAAATGGCATACTGGAGAAGGAAATATATGTCGAGCAAGCATTAGGATTTGTGAAACACAATGATGAAGACAAAGTCTTTCTGCTAAAAAAGGCTCTGTATGGCCTAAAGAAAGCACCAAGAGCTTGGTATAGTAAGATAGATGATTATCAGTTAGGCTTGGGCTTTGAACAAAGCTTATCTGAATTCACTTTGTATGTAAAACATAAAGACATCAATATCCTTATTATCTCACTTTATGTTGATGATCTTTTGGTAACAGGTAATAATACAAGGCTGGTTGAGGAGTTTAAAGAAGAAATGATGCAAGGTTTTTAAATGAAAAATCTTGGTCTTATGACCTATTTTCTTGGAATAGAGATCAAATTAACGCAAAAAGGAATTGTTCATTTGCCAAAAGAAATACGCAAAGAAATTTCAAATGGAGGAATGCAAGTCGATGAGCACGCCGATGAATCAAAATGAGAAGCTCTGTAATGAAGATCGAGCCGACAAAGTTGATGAACGTTATTATAGAAGCTTGATTGGATGCTTAATGTATCTCACTACAACAAGGCATGATATTTTATTTGTTGTATGTCTCTTATCTCGTTTTATGCACTGTGCAAGTGAAATGCATTTAAGAGAAGCAAAAAGCATATTAAGATATATCAATGGTACTATTGATTATGGTGTAAAGTTTGAGAAGTGTCCAAGCTTCAAGTTACTTGGATTCTCAGAAAGTGATTGGGCTGGATCCGCAAATGATATAAGAAGTACCTATGGCCATTTTTTCGTCCTAGGTTAAGGAATATTTTCATGGTCATCTGAGAAACAGGAAATTGTTGCACAATCCACTGCAAAAGTTGAATTCATAGCAGCAACATGAGTAGTAAACCAAGTCTTGTGACATAGAAAGATCATGTATGATTTACATTTGGTACAGAAGGAAATTACTATCATTCTTGTCAATAATCAGGCAACTATTGCAATTTCAAACAATCCGGTGTTTCATAAGAAGACCAAGCATTTTAACATCAAGCTCTATTTCCTAAGAGAAGTGCAGCAAAGGGGAGAAGTAACTCTAGTCTACTGCAGGGGTGAGGCTGCCTCAAAGTGGACCATGGAACACGGGTAGCACCACAGCCAGTGGTCTTGACCACGACTCGTGAGCCCTGTCGCGGTACCTTGCACTAGGTTGCCCAAGTGAGGGCAAAATGGGAAAATCCTTTTTAAGTTCTATTAATGTGAGGTCATTTTGGGTAAGTTTAGGGTCACTATATAAGTTATTTTAAGTCAACTTCACCAAAATTAAGTCATTCTATCAAACACCCAAATCAAATCCCCAAAATACTCTCCTCTCAAATATTTCTCTCTCTAAAACTTGAAGAAGAAGAAAGAGTTTCAAGCTAGGTCAAGTATCAACTCTCCAATCTTCCAAGCTTTGCAAGGCTTTATATTCAAGGTATGGTAGCTCTTCATCAATGGAAAGATTTACCCATAGAGTTCCTCTAAAACTATATTTATAGCTTACAATTTCCCCAAAAGTTAGGGCTTTACTCCAATGTCATGGGTTCCTTTCAAAAACGTTTTCAATGATAGATTATGATTGAATTGATTATTTAATATTGATTTATGATAAAATCCCTCAAAAACCCATGAAACCCCAAATTTCTCAATTATGATCTTGTGATGTGGGTAGATTGATTATAGAAGCATGTGTAGAGATTATGCTTAGAATAATTGAGTTAATTGAATCATTTTATTATCCATGTCTAATGTAGTAATTTTAGATATGTTGGTGAATTGTGATCTATGGTCCTTGAAGGGCAAAATCATGAGAATTGTACATAATTATGAGAATTATGTATGTGCTTTGAGGATACTTTGAAAGTAAAGCTTCTATCATTATCATGAAATTGTGGTATTGTTGAAAGGTCATTCTCACCTTACCCTCACACATGACCAAGAATGAAACGTCTATGATTATGATAATGATGTTGTGTTGATTGAAAGGTTATTCTCAATTATACACTAATGAACGATAATGACATTTTGTGAAAGGTTTTCTCACAATTTGGGGATTCTTAGGTTGAAAGGCTATTCTCACCTATTGAATCTATGAGCTATCCTATGAATGATGTTTGATTAAGTGTTCATACATTCTTCCATAATAATGAACTCAAGTAATTATATAGTACTCCGTGGGGAATAATGCTTAGCACCGAGTGGATAGTGATGAGATGGAAGCCCTCACATGAGTTGAGGAAGGATTTCTAGAACAATTTCCTGAGATGGATTCCCATACGTGAGTTGAGGCGGGGTATCTTGTAGCGATCTCTCTATTTCATAACTATGTGTCCGCATAGGTCCTTAGCTAATGGACCTTCAACCTAAGCTAAGAATGGTTCTACCTTAGGCAAGTAAGACACCCTTTTCGGTGTGGGTAACACTGGATTCCATGAGTTTCTCACATGGTCTATGTTGGTTGAGGCTTACCCCCACAATGAATGATTATAAGATATGGCTCCTCAAGAAGCACTACTTTATGTGGGTGGGGGTATGGGACTTCATCAATGCATTGCACTAGTAGGCTTTGAGAGTGGTTATGGTGTATTCTTGCTATGATATGAAGGTTTATGAATTGATGTATGTTTAATGTGAATTGTTGCTAGAGTTGCTTTTTTTTCTTGATATGAGCTATGAAAGGTGAATGTCTCCTTATCAATGAGTATATGGGATCAAAGCATGATAAATATGATTAGGGTGGCCCAAAAGTGGTACTTAGTGTAGATGGGATTATGAGATCTTATCTATGCATTGCACGAGTATAACTTTGGGTTACTTATATGATGATTCTAATATGATGAGATGATCTTTGTATTTGACTATGTATGTGAACCATGTCTTAAGATAGTTGATGTTTGCATTATGTCTATGTTGGACACTATACTTATGATTATATTGTTGTTCTTTATGCTTTGATGAACTATACATGAGTTTCTTATGAATTATGTTTTCCAACTATTTCAAACCTAATGTTTCAAAATTGGCATAATGCATGGCTTCAACTAAAATGTCCCTTTTAGCATCTTTTCAAGGTTTTATTGCATGACTATCATACTTAGTGCATTTATGTACTAACCTTTATTTTCCTTAATTTTCCAAAGTGTAGGGATTGACACTCAATTTGGTTCCCCTTGTGGCTAGAGCTTGGAATTGATCATTGTCTTTGCTAGTTGGTGAGTCCTCAAGATTCGAGGACAAATATCTTCATTTAGTAGTTTAATTCTAGTTATTTCATTTGAGAACTATGTTGTAAGGGTTGTGTCCCTATTTGAGATTTCGATTGTATTAGATGGCTAATTTAGAAAAGTCTAGACTTCCGCTTGCATTTATAAATGACTTTGATTGTATGAAGAAAAGTTTTTAAATTTCGCATCATTTCTATTATCTTATGTTATGTTATTCTAAGGGCTTGTATGAGACCTTTCATGGTTGAGTATGTCGTGTCACATCTAGGTGGTACCCCTGGGTCGCGACACTTAGGTCTATGAGCTGTTTATGAGATGTGTTGCTTCAGAGTAAGCTTTTAGTTATGAATGTCAATTTCCTAGGGCTTGAGAGTAAGGCTATGGTGTTGAATTATGACGGTTAAGGCTTTAGAGTAAAGATTACATTATAATGGTAGACTAATGTTGATGTCCATGTCGAATGTAGGATTCTACATATGATGATTGAATGAAAGTCATGAACCTCAAGGAGGTAAAGTAAGAGATTTATGCATGATTTATGGAGTCTATGTATATGCCTTAAGAAAAATTTGAGAATGAAGTGTCCATGAACATGATGTAGTTGTTATGTTGTTGAAAGGCAATTCTCACATACACACTTATGCATGACTAAGATATGATTTAAAAGGTTTTCTCACATAGAACGATTCTAGGTTGAAAGGCTTTCTCACCTATAATGAATCTAAGTCCAAGGACTATGAGATGTGATAACGCTTGTGGTGATTCCCCAAAGACCTTTGTATGAGTGGAATGTGATGTGAATTTCCTTATTCCTAAATAATTAAACATGAGGTGACTACCAATGTCATAATATGTGAAGTGTGTGATGACTAACCTTATTATATAACTTCTAAAGCAAGGGAAGAAGTGAATACCCATTAGCCTTTAAAGTAATATGGAGGTGAATACCTATATCTTAGTAGGACGGACATGGAGGTGAATACCTATTATCCTTATTAAGTGATGTGGAGGCGAATACCTACATTACACCCTATTGGGACATGGATGCGAATACCTATGATTCCTTACAAAGAACATGGAGGCGAATACCTATGATTCCTTAAAATGAACATCAAGGAAAATACCTATGATTCCTTAAAATGAACATGGAGGCGAATACCTATGATTCCTTAAAATGAACATGGAGGTGAATACCTATGATTCCTTAAAATGAACATGGAGGTGAATACCTATGATTCCTTAAAATGAACATGAAGGTGAATACCTATGGTTCCTTAATATGTACTATGTCATGAACAATGAATGGGATGGATTGTAGCTTGAAAGGCTCTTCATGATATGCATGACTAGAGGCAAATACCTGTGATCATGCATGCTTCCTTCATTATTAAATCCTGTTAATACTATCGGTGTTTTTAATTTTTTCCATTTATCTTCTGGTAAACAATTGTATTTACATATATTAGCTTCTGCTCCTGTATCTATCATTGCTGTATAATATCTGTTGTAATATCCCTCTATTATAATCTTTGCAAGTATATATATTTTCATATTTTTATCATACTAAAGTTCTTTTTATTATTACTCTTTTATTTTCATAATTTATTGTTAACTGTTTGTCTTCTAGATTATATTGTTTTACTTGTTCTAACCATTTTATTCCTAAAGTGATATTTTTATCTCCTTGATATATAAGTTAAGAAAATAAGAAGAAAATTAAACAAATTATATCTAGAATATAAACAACTCAATATCACAAAAACTGATAACAACAAATTAGATCAATTAATAGATAATATATCTAAAATAGAATATAAATATATTCAATATTTAAAGATACAATGAATAACGAGAATAACGAATATAGACAAAAACTTACTGAAATAATTATAGCAAAAAGACAAGAATTGAGAAAAAGGCAAAATAGACTTAACAATAATATATTTGCAGGAATTTGTGAAAAATATATAGTAGCACAAAGAAAAACTATTTTATATCTACAAATACAAATAGAAAACTTAGAATATAAACTACAACACAATTTATAAATGAATAAAGAAGAATACGCAATAGATGAAAAAACATATGAAAACTATGACGGATTAAAAATAAAGATAATATTTTCTAATCTAGGAAGAAGATATAATAAAATAGGTAACAATCTAATTTTAACATTTATAGTAAATAAACATAGTGAACAAAAAAGAGGAAAAAGTAGAATGGTTATTGATTATAGAAATTTAAATGCAAAAACTAAAACATATAATT
>JAJOOF010008225.1:0-33633 GCA_029582545.1 Solanum lignicaule | reverse complement strand
ACATATTCTTCTGGCTGCCTCACTTGAAATTTCGGATGACTAGCGATTTTCTTTTCCATATAAGCCCTTCTTTTCTAATCTCCGGTGGACAAGCTGAACATTGTTTTACATTTTTGTAACCACCCACTAAATGTTGCTTGTGTCGAGTAATACCACCATTAAAAGTACTCCCACAAGAATTACATTTAATTGAATCTTTCGTTGATCCTTGAGTACCATAATTCCATCCAATGTCCCTCTTTTTGCTAGCATCCGACGCCATTGAATTCACTATTTATGAACAAATAAATACTATATTAATTACTATAATTATAGAAGAATTAATTTATTTTTATTTTTAAATAATAGACAGCAAGCAGTAGTATTCAACAGTGACAATGAACAACAAAAACAGAGGAAAAAAAAAACAGAGCAGTCAGCACTACTGATTCACAAATCTTTTTTTTTAGAAGGCAACTGTTCAAATGCACAAGAAACTGAAGAGAAGAAAAGAAGAAAATAAGAGAAGAAGAGGATTGAAGAGAAGAAACGAAGAAAAGAAGAGAACTGAAGAAGAAGAAGAAAAAAAAAAAGGTCATACCTGGCAACAACTCGCGCGACTGAAAGAGAAGAAGAGATCGCGAAGAGAAGAGGAGAAGAAACGCAACTGATGAGAGTTTGAAAATAGGAAAAAACCCTAATTTTGACTAATATTATTAAGTCAAATCTTTTTAAAAATTAAAAAACCAAAAGGCGCCGCCATCGATATCGCCATCTTGGCGCCTTACGTCGCCTATTTGACATCGCCTCGCCACACTGTAAAATGGCGTGAAAGGCTCGCCTCACCATAGCACCTTTGGCGAATGGCGCTCGCCATTCAGAACACTGGAGTAAAGATACTCTTGGGAGATATTATAACAAAATTTGTGAAGTTGACTGATCAATTTGCAGATATTTTCGCCAAGTTCCTCACCGGTTTCGTATTAATTACATGTGTAACAAGCTAGGTAGATATGACTTGTATGCACCTGCTTGAGGGGAGTGTTAGAATAGTAATAGGTACAAGAATAATATATACAATCTCACTTATAATAGGAACAGGAATAGTATATAGAATCTTACTTGGAAAAGGATTGTAATATAGAGTCCTAACTGGAAAAAGAGTCTAATGTAGTGTCTATAAATAGGGGTCTCATTGTAATAATGTAGATACACAATTCAACAATATTTTTCTCCTACATTTCTCACAAAAACTATTTAAACAATAAACTCTTCTTATGCAACCTCAAGTTCCTGACACCCAAGCCCCCTTCTTTTTCTTCTTTCACCATCCATTTAACCAAATGGAATTTCCTAGTTTCAGCATTACCTTCCCATAAGAATTAATTCCTCATCGACTTCAAACTTTTGCCACGGCTACTGGCATTTTGAAGACAGACTAAATAAGTAGGAATACCATTCAACACACTGTCAAACCATTGTGAGTCTTCCTCAAAATGGCAGGTATTGTCTTTTCCATGGAACTAATTTACTGCTACACCTATCCAGGACTCTTTGCCACAACTTATGATCATTCTTTTTGTCCCCTAGTGGTAGGCATAGATAAGTGGTAGGTAGTTACTCCACCTTATAACCCAAAATATCGGCTATATCACCGATGCAATAATCTCATTAATACTGAATACGCTACTTCCCAAATCAGGAATATGAAGGTCATTTAGACAAAACGGGGTTGACCAAAACTAATACACCTTCCATCTCAATTTATACGACACTATCCATTTTTAGAACATCCAAAATTATAGACACCATTTGATTTGTATATAACTTTCACAACTTCCAAGAAATCAAAATTCATTAAACTGTATTTTTGATAACTGAGATCTTTTTTTTTCTTGGAAGTTGTGAAAATTATATACAAATCAAATTAATCTAAAATTTTGGATGTTCTATTATTTTGATAATCGAGATTGCCAAATTTTAAACATGTAATGTTTTCTCTATGAAGCATGTGCCTTTAATATTTTCTTCTAATATATATTTTTCTTGATAAATATTTTCTTCTAATATATAAATCAAATTAACTTGTTAAAACCCCATATTCAGTCAAATATTGTCATATAAAAAAATTCTCTCTTTTGAAATAACCTATTTTGAATTGATAAAGTCTAGGGAGATATACCTGAGGATTAACAGCAATGGCGGTATCACCAAATAAAGTCTCTGGGCGTGTGGTTGCAATTGTCAAAAAGTCACTCCTGCCCCAACAAATTTTAAGAAAAAATAATTAGATAACCAAATTAGAACATTGACAAAAAAAATTACATTGGTAGTAAGGCAACTAACAGGATAAGCCTTTTATAAGCTACAGCGAATTGCAAATAGCCGAAGCCCAAGAGTAAAGAAAATAAGCACAGAGCTTGGCTGATAAGAAATTAAAATTTCAACTACAATTAAGGCTCACAGCAAATAGTTATAAATTGAAAAGCACGCTATCAATAACCTTAAAAGTGTGTCAACTTTTGTTATATCTGGTGAGCAAATGATACATCAAGCAACACAGCTTTTTCACTTGTGTCGGGGTGAATACCTTGTTAGAATAGGAATAGGTTTATACATTCCTATTAGAATAGGAATAGGTTTATACACTCCTATTAGAATAGGAATAGGTTTACACAATCCTATTAGAATAGGAATAGGTTTATACAATCCTATTTAGAATAGGAATAGGAATACAAATAGGAATAGGAATAGTAAATAGTATCCTACTTGGTAAAGGATTGTATTCTAGTGTCTATGAATAGGATCTCAATGTAATAATGTAGACACAACAATAATTCAATAATATTCTTCCCTTATATTTCTCACATGGTATCAGAGCCTCTACGATCTTGGTAGAAAATCAAAAAGCTTCCGCTGCCGGCGGGTGGCACCCATATATGCTGCCCGTCTGGCCAATGATTATGTTAGCAAAAGTTGGGTCACCATATATCCTTCATGTCACTATTTTTTCATATATAATTTGTGTAGCATCGTGCCATCCCTCCGGTGACTACCTTTTTTTGCATATCTGATTTCCGTAGCACCGTGCGTCTCTCCGAACTACTTTTCATAATTAATTTGTGTAGTACCGTGGATTTTTTCGAACTATTTTCTCAAGTCTGAGTTGCATAGCATCATGTGTCTTTTCAATGACTCCTCAGATTTGATTTGCATAGTTCCATTCTTCTTTCCGGTGACTCCTCAAATCTGATTTGCGTAGGGTTGTGCCATCATTTCAATCCTACTCATATAATTTTTCTTTTTCAGTAGGGTCGTGCCATCATTCCGACCCTACCCATATTATTTCTCTTTTTCAATGGGGTCGTTCTATCAATTCGAACTATCCTATATAATTTCTATTTTCTAGTTGGGTCGTGACATCATTCCGACCCTACCCATATAATTTTATTTCTTAGATTGTGACCACTTTTAGCCATCAAATCTAATACTCCGGCATATGAGCATGTTCCGGCTAGTTTTTCGATGACTTGTTTAATATCGACTCATCTATTGATTCCAACATGATCCATATACTTTATACTAGATTTTGAGCACTTTGTTGTACAGGGGGAGTTTAGTAGCCTTGTATGTCGATTATGTGAGTCCCTCTGAAACAGTCTTTGCAAGTTTGGTTTGGGAAGTTCAACACTGTAATTTTGTCACTGTGTTTTATTGGCATTATGCATCAAATTCAGTATTTCATGAGAAGATTAAGCACATTGAGATTGACTGACATTATGCATCAAATCCTGTATTTAATGAGAAGACGAGCACATTGAGATTGACTGTCAATTTTGTGAAGTCGACTGATCAACTTGCAGATATCTCACCAAGCCCCTCATTGGTCCTCGTGTTAATTACATATGTAACAAGCTAGGTACATGAATTGTATGCACTAGCTTGAGGGGGAGTGTTAGAATAGGAATAGGTTTATACATTCCTATTAGAATAGGAATAGGTTTACACAATTCTATTAGAATAGGAATAAATTTATACAATCCTATTTAGAATAGGAATAGGAATACAAATAGGAATAAGAATAGTAAACAGTATCCTACTTGGTAAAGGATTGTATTCTAGTGTCTATAAATAGGATCTCAATGTAATAATTTTGACACAACAACAATTCAATAATATGTTTACCTTATATTTCTCACATACCTATTTACAACATAAAGCTCCTAAATCTTTACTGGAAATGTTATACTGAAGAGAGCCATTTACACCATAAGGCTCTGAAAAGTTAATTGGAAAATGTTATACAAAAGAGAGCCATTTCATAAAACCTTCTACCAAGTTTAATTGGTTGTGCATCTACTTGTTTGAATGAGGATAATAAGTAGCTAACACTGGTGGTGTAAGCAAGAGTTGGTAGGGGAAAGCATAGAGATGGTCAATTTTATAAAAAACTTGTAATTCTGTATGTCTTTCTGAGGGTGTGCCCACCACCCTAAGGGATGTAAGTTTCTAATTCAGCATCCCTTGGATGATGAATTTTTAGTGAACACAAAGTTACCCTTATCTTATAAAAATAAGTAGCTAACACCTAACACTGGTAATGATGTTCCCATGTTGATAGAAGCAAATGACATGAAGTAAGAATAGCATGGAGATGCCCCCGAAAAAGGAGTAAGTTGTTTCCGCATTTGCTGTAAAATATTTCCTTGAGGAAAATATTTTCCTTAGTTTTAGTCAACCAAACACCAAATAATAGTTTTTTGAAATACAAAAATTTTCTTAATATATATTGCGCCAAAACCAAAAGAGGCTTGATCATGCCAATTTCTTTTAAGTGAACTAGCTAGATTTGATTGTGGCTCCAACAAACAAACAAATCTAGGACATGGATTGAGGCAACTTATTGTAAAACAGAACCCTTCTTAGCAGCAGCAAGACCAAAGGTATAAAGATAATTGAAGCTACTTGAATGGTGAAAGTACTATTTCCATACTACCATTTCAACGATCACTTAAATGACTAGTCACTCCATTTCAGTTTTTGTGATTTCCTTATTAGTTAATTTCAAAAAGAGTGATACATTTCTATATTTGAAAACAATTAACTTTATACTTCTCATTTTACCGTTAATGAGGTGTTTGTATAGCCACACAAATGTTTTGATATGCTCAAGGGCACAAGTTTCACAATTTTATAGTCACAAATCTTTTGCTATGTTTGAGACCAAAAGTTTCAAAAGCCTTCATTTCTTTCTTAAATCTCGTGCCTATTCAAACTATGTCACATAAATTAGAAGGGAGGGAGTAGTTTAAAACACTAAATTAAAGTAAAGAAGAAAATACAAGTAATTAGCTGCAAGTGCAATGTCTTTACCTTGAACCTCCAGCAACACGATACTTGATGTAATAAAGTGAACCAGGTTCTTCAGAATACTCTACTTCCTGAGGTGGAAAAGCAATTGACTTTAACCAATGAGATTGAACCACTAATTAACAAGAGAAGCATATTTCCAACTCAATAAATAGCATACCAAGTCTGAAACTGCAGTCTGCAAATTAGGAGACCAATTAACCATATAAGAACCTGCAAATTTCCAATGAGAAAGCTAATGAATTTAGGTGAAAGTTGACATCCAAAAGAATGCTTAGGTTTAATAGCACGCATATTGCAGAAAGACTATCGGTGGTTTATGTCCAGTATTTGATTAAATAGGTGCAGCTCAAATGCCATTTCACTCTGAAGGGTTTATCAACAGCTCTACTTATGCTATGTGAAGAGAACCAATGAAATGTCAGTCCTTAAATTAGATATGCATGTCATCCAGTTTCATGCTTATAAAGAAAGATCCAAATACTTTTAACTATATGTAGAAGTATTTCACATTGAGTTCTACAGTGTAGCATTTTTGCTTCTAAGATCAAATAAAATTACAGGAACAGGAATAAATTAAGTTGTCAACATTCAACAAAGAAAGAAATGCTTAACAATTATGTATGCTGCAGAATGTTGAAGCTGTCTCCACCCACAGCTATCCTTTAGCAACAATATTAGGAAAGCCTATAATGTAAAGGATTAAACAATTCTTATCGAAACAGTCAAGCAGAAATTTTATGTTCATTTTTCATCCATATTATACCCCAGATGTTAGCTCCCCACATCCTTCCTTTATCTTTCTTGCAGCCAAAAGAATCTTTTTTCTGTTCGTAAAGTAACTTCATCTTTGATATGATTAACTTCTGGTTGTCATAAAAAAACACAAGATCTATTCAAAAGACTATCCAAAAGGAAATAAAAGGAAAAGCATACTCTATCCCAGAGGAGCTACCATATTCTCTCCCCCACCCACAACCCTCAACCAAAAGAAAAATATAAAACCTAAAAGCCATAGTATAAAAAGGGGCAGTACTACTCTTGGAAAATGAAAATCTAGAAGTTCTCGAGGTAAGTCTACTTTCTTCAAGGCAATAGAGTTCGCCAGAATAACTCATTTAACCAAGCAATAGTCTCTATCTTTTACTTACTAAAAACATACAAACTTTTGGAGAGGGAGTAGTGTGTACCCTGATATATTAACCCTTTTTCATGAAGCCTTATAAATGCTTCAACTACAGCTCCTGCAACAATTGAATTTTTAAATTAGACTCCTGTTATACAAATGGATGATATATGTATACATATGATAAACAAGAAATAATGCACATTTTATCACTGGACAAGTATTAGCTCATCTATATCTGGACGCAGGACCAGGTACATTTGGATGCAATAAACTATTATCGAAAAAACAGTACATAGGATGACAAAGTAAAAGACAAATGAACTGATAAGCCACTTAGAGAATTCATAGCTTGCTATCCTAGAGAGTTGATATTCATATCCTGTAGACAAGTTCGCAAAACAGAGTTGATGGGACTTTTACTGAATGGAAGGTTGTCTTACTACTCAGCTGTTCATCAAGGGTAAAATGTTCTCTGGTCCAATCACAGGAAGCACCAAGTCTCTTTATCTGGTTAGTAATTGTTCCACCATACCTAAGTAATAAAAGAGAGTAAAATAAGCCTTTCTTCTTAGATTGAAAAGAAAATATTGAAAAAGCAATGGGAAAGATGGACAAGGACAATATATCATTAGAAGGATAAAAAATATCAAATAAATTAGAAATAGGAGCAGTAGAAAGGACATTATATCATTACAGTCTCTTTCGTACGGTTATAAAAGCATATCATTTACGATAAAAATCGAAAATTTAAAGTAAAGTTACTTCGAAATATAGAAAGATGTCATTCTTATTGGAACAAATAAAAAAAGAAAAGAGCATCACATAAAATAAAACTGACGAAGCATAAGAAAGAAGCTCTTTCATCCAAGAACTAAATTAGTGTCACGTTTCTATTTTTTATTTTATAGATAGGAGGTGTCTTATACATTTCTAATTTTTTAGGTCTTCAACACTATTTAGAGCATCAATGCTCAACTCATTGACATATTAACAGAACAGAGAATAATAAGGAAATTTCTATGTTCAAAATTTTCATGCGAAATTTTCCCGTTACTAGTCTACTGCTCAATGGTTGAAGAACTTGTGAAAAATATTATTTACTTTTTTCATTTCATTTTTTTTAAATTAGAAATTAAAATATTCATGTTAGTGGAGAGGAGGTTGTTAGTACAGGGACATTGAATAATAAATGCTAACTAGATTACTCTATCCAACAAGGAAATTGTGGTACTTAATAATCAAAGAAAAAGAAGAAGATCTTGGTACTTTACCTTTTCATGGTGTTTGTTATTTTTTCTTACTTGTGAGGTTTGCTGATCAGAATGGTAATCATTCAACAAAATATGTTTAATCCTCTAAATGAATAGGTAACAGAACTTTCTGCATTTTCTGGATGTTTTTAATAAAGCTATCGTTATTCCATTAAAAAGAATGAATAGATAAAGTTTCATAAGTAGCTTGAGAGATCCCTAAGAAAATGACATGTAGGTGAAAAAGACTCTCTGTCTTTTTTGATCAGTTAGCATATCCAAGAAAAAGCTTTATGACCATAAATCATGTAGCACAGCAGAATTTAATCAATATATAGCTTAAATAAGAAGTAGATATACTTCTGTTTCCATTCCCATACTCGTTTTGTGAACTCGTCTCTACCCAAATCAGCCCTTTTTACTCCATCTGTAGCTAGCATTCTCTCCACAACCAACTGGAAAACATAGAAAATAAAAAGAAGAGGTATTCAGTTTTGCACACCCAAGCAAAATAACAACTTTGATAGTTTAGATCATTTTTAAAAATAAAAAGGACAAATGACACGCAGAGCCAATTACACAAGTTAAACTGATAATGTACTCCCACGAGTTTGAGAAAGAAATAGAACTACCAAATAACCTGCAGCATAGAAAGAAACTGCAGACATATTTGAGGAAGTAAATGATGGAACACCTAAGCTACACATCAACACTCCGTAACTAATATCAGCATCTGATGTATCAAGGTAGATTTCTCACATTGGAGACCACAGTTCCGTGCACCAAAACAAGCAAAAATAACTTTCATTCTATGTGCATTTGCACAAAGATAACACTGGAAAACAGCTCAAACTCAACTAGCTCGCAGTGAAAGCTCTTGGATACTCAAAATGGTTCATGAAAGTAAGATTTTTAATCAAAATTGGATGAAATCAAAACGTATAATGGATGGATGACAAGCAATATAAGATCAACTCTAAAATGAGATGTAGTTGAGAAAAGTAGTAAAGTTTTGGATGTAGAGGGAACCTGAGTTGCAATACCAGCATGATCTGTTCCAGGAAGCCAAAGGGTAGGTCTTCCCTTCATACGGTTATATCGTATCATGATATCCTGACAAAGGAGACGACGGAAATGAAGTAGTTTAGAAAACCTGGATAAATCAACTAACAGATATGATGATCACTTTGTAAGCTGAAATATGACAAAGTAATAGACCAATAGTAATCAAGAGTACATTGTGTGATTCCTCCCCGTTAAATTGTGTGACATGATAATACAAAAAGACTTCTCTTTTTATCCATGGATTACAACTTTCAGAATTATGTCACTTCACAATAGTTATTTATGTCTTCATCTATATTTTACCAGTTGATTTTCGGGCATCCTCTTTTGATTGACCTATCCTTAGGGATGTCTTCTAAACAGAGGATGCATTTTTAGAAGGAATTGATTGAAGCATGTTTGGTTAGTTGTAGCGCCATATGCTACGCTATTGGTATGATATTATAAGATTAGGCAGATGAGTAGCTATAGCACCCGTTGTCTCAATGCGATTATCATTCAATATGTCACATTCTGTCAGCAGTGGACTGATAGCTTTGTTCAGCAAGACATGAACTTGGCAAAATTGTCTGGTGGAGATTGTGGATGTGGTGCCAGGTACTTGCATAACTCGAGCAAAGAAGGTTCATTAATTCAGTTGCATCAGATAATCAGTTCAAGATGTTTCGTTCATGTTATGCATTGACACAAAGTTGTTGCCCAACTTAATGAGGTGAAATTGGTAACACAATTTTCTTTCTGAACAATCTGAAATTCAATTGAGAATTGGGACATGTCGGTAAGCCAAGTGGTAAGAAAAGGCCACCTTTCCAGGTCAAGCAACAATGTTATGGTGAGCTGTGAGCCATGTACTATAAACTTGGAACTAGAGCAGGCACAAATCTTGTCAAGGAGCATAGTGAGAAATACATATTCATGTTAAGAGCTCAGATGAACAGAAAGAAAGAAAGACACTTAACTACCATGTGGGAATAAGTTTAGTGAGGCCAGGCTAGTGGGGCTGTTGGCAGAGTGTCACAGAAACAACCGCTAATATGTTATGTGCCTACCATCACGGGGTAAAGCAATCTCCAAGAGTAAGCTCTATGCAAAGCTGAGGCCAAGCAAAGGCTGGGCATGCCTGTAGGTCAGGACACTCGTGAGAAAAGACATACAAGCAAGCTTCCTTATGGGGATTTCAAGTATCTGACTTAGATAGAGTCAACCACCATATATGTGAATGTGAGTCAAACCACTTCATGGGGAGCCAAGGTCCGAACTGGGCCAAACCTCTATATGGCAGGGTAAAAATGATGGAGCAACCCTACTGGAAAAAAAAAATGTGGGACACATTGGCACGTGGAGCGCCTGACACCAATTATCTGGATCTAAGAGTGGTGCGTGAGAGCACGTGAGTAACCCTATAGCAGTGGAATTTCAAGGTAGCTTCGCGCAAGGATTCCAATTGTAATGGTGCTACTGGTATATGCACAGTATCCCAGAAGAGTCACGGAATCGCAGAATAGTAGTGGTTTTGCTGTTTTCTCACAAAAAAAAAAGTTCTGATACCATGTGAAAAAGAAAGAGTTTGAGAGAAAACTCTGCTTGATTACTCCCTTAAGCTTTTGGAGTTTAAAATAGCTATGTTTTCAGGTCCTAACAAGGAAAGGAGATCAGTACAAATCGATACCTAATTACAATAGGAGTAAAATAAACTACCTACTATATTTTAATATATGCTACAATATTCACAAAGATTCCAACAGTTACATTAATTGGACAAATTCGCCTACCTCCAAATCATTTAGGCCTCTTTTGAAAATCAACCTCCAGACATTACTAGAGTAAAAATCAGTGTCCTTCCCATTTTTGTTTGTGGAGCAGCTATATAAAACTGGAAACTTCTCTTTTAAACTTCCAATCCCCAACCATATATCAGACCAAAACAAGATTTTAGTACCATCCCCAATTTCAGTTTAACATGCTGCTTATACTCACCCCGTATATACTGATAATACTCCAAACTCTGCCTTTAGAAGAAGATTGGATTAAACAAGGAACCTAACTATCTCTCTTACCATAATTTGCATCTATAAATTGTTTCCATAAGCTTTAATTGCCATGATTGTATCTCCAAATTTATTATGCAGCTTCAGCTTCCTCATTCTCAGTCCCCCATTTTACTTTTCGTTCATCACTTCCTGCCATTTGACCAAATGAAACTTCCCCTTATCAGCATTTCCTTCCCAGAATAAGTTATTCCTCAAAGAATTTAGTTTCTTCTCATTTTTTGTTGGCATTCTGAGGAGAGAAATTAGATAGGTTGGAATACCATCTAAACCACTATTAACAAATGTAAGTCTTTCCCCAAAAGACAAATACTGTCTTTTCCATGGAACCAATTTACTGTTGCACTTGTCCAAGACACCTTCCCACATCTTCTTGTCATTCTTTTTAGCACCCAGAGCCAATCCTAAATAGCTAAATGCTAGCTGCTCCACTTTACATCCCCATTACTCCTGGCTTAGTCATTTTCCAGAAATGATTTTTAATAATGCAAAGATAAGACACCGCATATTTATTGTAAGCTATCATGTAATTCAACTTTACTTTTAGCTTTGTGCTCAATAATAGGAGAATAGAGTAGCAAGTGAGAGTTAGACTATAATTACTAGATATATTGAATGATGAACTCGTATAACTCAAGAAAGACATTCAAAAGAATAAGTTGGAGAAGATCAAAAAGAACTGTAATAAGAGCATACATAGAATTTCATTCATTTAATACTGAATGCAACCTCAAGTGTCACAAACATAGCGTGGCCCATGTGCAGAGAACCGGTAACATTAGGTGGTGGCATCGGAATGACAAAAGGATCACCCCTCTTGACAATGTTTGGCTTGAAATATCCTTGAGACTCCCACCTAAATATCAACAATTTCACTTATTAGTATTTTGCAGAGTAGTGAATAGAAGGTGATCATTTAACCATCATTCTAGAGATGCAGAAATGTAACGTCAAATCACATGAGTCACTCCAAGTATAGTCAATTGAAGTTAATATTGCACAGCTAAGTATACCAAAAACTGTAAGTCTTTAAAGTTGAAAACCTCATAGGTGCTTTAGTTCAAGGTAGAAACAATAAGCTTTTTCTCTATAACTGATATTCAGGGGTGGAGCTGGTAAGAGTTCAGGGATCATCCGTACCTCCTTCGATGGAAAATTACCCTGTTTATACATGGTTAAACTTATTTTTTTATGTGTGTATATATATATATATAGTAGATGTTGAACCGTCTTCATATTTTTGAACACCTTAATGAAAAACCTGGTTCCATCACTTACACTAGCTTATCAGGCACTCCAGAAATAAAACAAACAAACATAGAATTCAACAACATAACAGAAATGAACTCACGGAAACTTCATGTTACCATTTATATATACGTTCTTCATTACTGAAATCAAATGACTTTGCAACTTCGGGTGAATTAAAGATACCAGTGCTTTCTGCTTCCGCAGAAACTGCATTCATAAAAACATAATTAGTTAGTAGAACCCTAAAACAAATTCAACTCCGATGCATTTTCGGTAAGTAGAAAAGGAGAGGGACATTTAAAGAAGAGACTTACTGGCGAAGAAGCGATAACCTCTGAGACGAGAACGGGAGAGAGGTAGAGTAGAACGACGACGACTTGCGGAGGAGAAGAGAAGAGGATTGAAACGAAAGCACAATGAGGGGCATGAAGAAGAAGTAGTAGAAGATAAGAAAGAGGAAGTGCGCACAGCCATTGTAGACACTTCACACCCAGGCGCTACTGGGCACAGCAGTTTTATTATCCTCCCGCCGAGCAATTTAATCCCGTAGGGTCTTGGTTTGATCTTTTGGGCTGTAAAAATTTGTGAAAAACACCAAAATGGTCCTTGATCTAATATGTGAATGTTATTTTAATTTTTAATTTTTAATAGGAATTTTTACATAAATAATATATTTTATTTAATTAATTACGTTTTTAAATGTTACTTTATTTTTATTACCATATATGATATAATTTTATCTTTAATAACCATTTAATATAAATCTGTATTAAAGTTATATTAAAATTGTATAAATATATATTAGGTGAAGTTTTGAAAAATTGTCAAAGTTGTATCAAAACTGTATTAAATATAAACAATCGGTGGTCTGGTGGTGGTGATTATGAAAAAGAAGAGGTGAAGCTCTAAAAATTTGTATTAAAGTTGTATTAAAATTGTATAAATACAAACAATAGTTATAATACAATTCAATATATTATACATTACTATAAATTCGATAGCTATTATTCCAGAACAAATATAATACATTTCTAACAATGTAAACTAATTTAAATAGTACCGGAATGTTTGAAATTCACATATAATACTTATATATATTTGTATTTGTTTTAGTTACATATTCACCGTGTGCATTGAAACATACCTATAATATCCTATATATAGGAAAATATTAAATTCAAATTGTATTACAATTGTTGTATATTTTTTTCTCTCTTTAGTGATGTTTAAATTTCAAATATTATTTTAATATAATTAGAATAATTATTAAGATATGTTAAAAATGTATTATATTTAAATTTCAAATATTATTTTAATATAATTAGAATTATTATTAAGATATGTTAAAAATGTATTATTTTTTTTAAATGAATTGGTCATTTATACCAACATGGGTTGTGGTGCACTGGTGGGAGTGTTTCACCCATAACCAGAGGTCTCAAGTTCGAGCCTTGGGTATGGAGAAAATCTTGTTGGGAGCGCCACCCCCGAATGGATCCTGGAGAGCGCGATTCGGATTTAGTCGAAGCTCCACTGGGTGGCAGATCAAAAAAAAAAGAATTGACCATTTATTTTTAAGATATGTTAATATTATTTTTAATGCATTCTATAATACATTTTGAATACCAAATAAACACATTGGGCTTATGTTAAGATATGTGGATCGCTAGTTCCCTGTTGGTTGATGTTATTTGTGATAATAAAAGTAAGGTTAATATGTGTAAGAGTAAAAGATATGTTATAATTTGTGAGTAATGTTATATAATATATTATTTATGCAAATTGCCTTTTTAATATGCAAGTGAAACGCTTTTAAAATATATGAAAGGGAAAAAGTACAAGTACCCCCTAGACTATGATCGAAATCACAGAGACACACCTTAACTAAACTAAGGTCTTATTACCCCTTCCCCCCTCCCCCCCCCCCTCCCCCAAACCCATTTTTAAATAATTTTGTACACCTTTTTGGCTTACGTGACATCCAAATATCTCTCACGCACCTCAATTGTGTGGAGTCACGGAGTGTGCCACATAAGCCAAAAAGGTGTATACAATTACAAAAAAAAAAAAGAGTTCAGGGGTAATAGGACCTTAGTTTAGTTAAGATGTGTCTCGGTGATTTCGGTCATAGTCTAAGGGAGTACTTGTGCATTATCCCTATATGAAAAGACATTAAAAATAGGGATTTGGTTTTGTGAGAAAACAAGAGTTTGAGAAAGAACTCAGCTTGATTATTCTCACAAGTTGTTGGGTTTAAATAGCTAAGTATACATGTCCTAAAAAAGGAAAGGAAATCAATATCAAATCAAGCTAGAGTAAATCAAGCTACCTACTATATTTACACATATGCTATAAAATTTTCCTAGGATTCTATCATTTACCCTCAAGCCGGTGCATACAAATTATATGTTCCAAGCTTATTACATATATAACTTGTTTCGGGACCAGCTAGGGACTTGGTGAATATATCACTGATCACTTGACTGCACGAACCTTGTGACTATGTCTCATGAAAGTACCTTTCCTCTAACAAAATGACAATCAATCTCTATATGTTTGGTCCTTTCGTGAAATACTAGATTCGATGAAATGTGAAGTGCAACTTATTTATCGCACACAAGTTTCATTCCTTTAGTATCTCCAAATTTCAACTTCTTCAATAGTTGCTTTATCCATATGAGTTCACATGTTGCCACTGCCATAGCCCGATATTCTGCTTTTGCACTAGATCTAGCAACCACATTCTTTTTCTTACTTTTTCAAGACACCAAATTTCCCTCAACTAGAACACAATATCCAGAAGTGAATCGTATGTCAGAGGGTGACCTAGCCCAATCTACATTTGAATATCCAACAATTTTCTCATGTCCTCGATCTTCGTAAAGAAGTCATTTCCCTGGAGCAGATTTTATGTATCAAAGAATGCGAATAATTACATTCTAATGACTATCACATGGAAAATTCAAGAACTGACTTACAACACTAACCGGAAGGTAATATCAGGTCGAGTCATTGTGAGATAATTTAACTTTCCTACCCGTCTTCTATATCCTCCTGGATCTCTAAGAGGCTCCCTAAACTGGTAGGAGCTTAATATTTGAATACATTGGAGAATCAGCAAGCCTACAATCTGTCATCCCTGTCTCTTCAAGAATATTAAGTGCATATTTCCTTTGTGAAATGACAATTTCTGATTTGTATTACGCAACCTCAATACCCAAGAATTACCTCAATCGACCAAGATACTTCGTCTAAAAGTGCTGGAAAAAAGGTGATGTTCCAATATGGTAATTCCCTCATCATCATTGCATGTGATAACTATGTCATCAACATACATTACCAAATACATGCACAAACCTAAAGCAAAGTGACAATAGAACATAGAATGACCAGCTTCATTTTGCATCATCACCACAATCAAGACCAAAAATTTGTGTTTAACCATTGTCCACTAGTCAAGCTTTTAGGCGATGAATCTGTCCAACGGGGCCAACCTTCATTGTATATACCCACCGACAACCAACTGTAGATTTATTTTGGGGTAAAGTAACAAGCTCTCAAGTACCACTAGAGTGTAAGGCAGACACCTCTTCAATCATAGCTTGATGTCAGTTTAGATGAGAAAGAGTTTCACATGTAGTCTTAGGAATAGACACAAATAATAGTGATGATACAAAGATAGAATGGGCCGGTGAAAAACGATGATAGATCAAACAAGTATAGATAGGATGAGGGTTACGAGTAGAGCGATTACCTTTTCGAGTGGCAATAGAAAGACTTTACATAGACAAGTCCTCAGCAGGCAAGGATTCTGGCGGAGGGCATGAATCATCCGGGCGCGGACGACAATGATAGGTTAATAGTGGTGGAAGTGCAGAGCAAGAATATGGAGTCATAGGAGATGATGTGGAAGGATAAACTATGGTGGAATCCCCAAAAGATGGAACTGGTAGAACCTCATAAATGTCTAATTTTTCAACAAAAAAGGATAGAAAGTAGGTCTGACCTTAAAAAAAGTAGCATCAACTGATATAAGGTATAGCTGGAGGTTAGGTAAGAAGCATCGATATCCTTTTGTACCCTTAAATAATCGATAAAGACACATTTAAGAGCATAGAGAGAGAATTTGTCTTTTCTTGGAGTGAGTATATGGATAAACCATGTGCTCCCAAAGACACATGGTGGAAGAGAGAATAAGATTGACTTGGAAAAAAAAACAGAGTGTGGTACCTAATTATGAATAGTAGAGAAAAGCAGACGGTTAATCAGATAACAAAAAGTGAGCATTGTGTCCGCCCAAAATCGCAATGGAACAGTTGCTTCTATGAGAAGACTGCGTGTAGTCTTAATAATATGCCTTTTTTTCTCTCTACAATTCCATTTTGCTGGGCAGTGTAAAGACAAGATGTCTAATGAAGATTTACATGGAAAGACATAAATTGTTTAAATTGAGATGATAAATATCCACGTGTCTTATCATTACGAAAAATGTGAATAGAAACACCAAACTGGTGTTTTGTTTCAGCACAAAAAGTTTGAAATATGGAGAATAATTTAGAACGATCTTTCATTAAGAACATCCAAGTGCACCTTGAGTAATCATTAATGAAAATAACAAAAAACTTAAAACCCAATGTAGAACTGACTCTACTTGGATCCCAAATATCAGAATGAACTAAATGAAAATGAGACTCTGCATGATTATTAGGACTACGTGGAAAAGTAGCTCGGATGTGCTTCCCCAATTGACATGACTCACAATCTAACTTTGACAATTTGGACACGCTAGGTACCATCTTTTAAAGTTTAGATAAACTAGGGTGTCCCAATCGTTTGTGAATTAAATTTTGAGAGTCTGAGATTGAAGTAGTGGATTTATGAGAATTGAGATAATAAAGTCCATCTAACTCATGCCCTTCGTCAATCATCCTTCCCGTATTGAGGTCATGTATGACAAATAAGTCATTATAAAATGAGACAAAACAATTTAAAGACTTAGCCAAACGACTTATTGACAAGAGGCTAAAGGGACAAAAAAATATTACTTGAAGTCAAGGAAGATAAGGGATTGGCTAGACCGACTTCGGCTGCCATGGTCTGAGAACCATTATCTAATGTAATAGTGGAAAAGGACTGAGAGTAAGTAATATTAGACAATAAAGATTGGTTACCAGAAATGTGGTCAGAAGCACCTAAGTCCACAACCCAAGGGCCAAGTGTGGTGGACTGTGAGATACAAGCAACATGATTACCAACGTGGGCAACATAAGCTATTGATGAAGATGTGTGCTTACTCACATGATACCGAAGAAAGACATTGTATTCTACCTTATTAGACAAAGAAAACAATTGATTGGTGAGATGATCAGTGTATTCATTTTGAGCAACATGAACAATTTTTTGGTTTACCATGTAGAGAGTAGCACACATCAAGAGTATGACCCAATTTGTTACAATAACCACATCTTGGTCGTTGTTTCCCATGCCGATTTCCATTTTGAAATGCAGCTTGAGATGCTAGGGAAGAAAAACCTACAGGTGGTACTGGATGACTAGATGACATAGATGGTGCAGTTAGTCATAACAATCGAGCAAACAAGTCATCCACAACATGAACAGTAGAGCTAGCCAAAATTTGATCTCTCACTAATTGTTTTTAAACACTTGGAGTAGTGGGAATTAACTCATTAAATTCTTCCATAACCGTCTGAACCTGTCCAAGATAAATTGACATATCTGAATCCTAGTTTTTAAGGTTAGTCAACCGAGAAATCACGTTATAAAAATGGGATATTTTATTTGCGTATAGCCCACGAGCCTTTTTTCAAACTAAGAAGCAAGTTTGGAATGGTCAAAACAACGACATCAACTTTGAATCAATAGATTTCATAACAGACTACACAATTAAGCATCAATCTTCTCCCATTCGCCCCTATCTTTTTCAATAATATTCTTGAACTGTGTAACCAGGATATCCTAAATACCTTGTCCCTTGCACCATAATTGTAACACCCGGAAAATTGATAGGTGAAACTAGAGCCTAGCGTATGAATCTTAAAAGTTTATGCATAAATTGGAGTTATGAAATAGCCCTAAAATTTGACTAAGTAAAAGTTTAAGGGAGGGTTCAAGGAAGGCGAAAGGCTTCACTACCCTTAGAAGCACTTTTGAACTTTGCCTTAGTCGTGTGGGCAAAAGACATTGTTCAAGGGAGGCTTCAAGGAAGGTGAAAGCCTTCACCACCCTTAGAAGCCTCCTTGAACCAATGCCCTAGCCGTATAGGCAAGGAGGCAAGTTCACATGAGGCTTCAAGGCCCGTGAAAGGCCTCCACTGCCCGTATAAGTCCGTCATGGACTTTGCTTTAGCTAATTTTGACATGGGGTCAGTCCACGTGAGGGTCCAAGGATCGTGGAGGACCCCACTGCACGTGAAACACCTTGTGTGGGGGCTGCCTTAGCGTGCCTAGGCAGTGCACGTGTGCAAGTGAGGGTCCACTGCCCGTGTACACCCTTGTGGACATGCCTTAGCTTTAAAAAGCTTAAGGCACAAGTCCAAGGGTGGGTCCACGGCTGGCAGACCACTCCAAGGACCTTAAAAGCTCCCTTGGTACTTGCCTTAGTTTTTTTTTAGGGCTGTCCACGTGGGGGGCATTAAGGGTAGTTTCGTAATTTTATTTTAGTCCAAATTAAATGGGTATATTCTATATTACCTTTAATTAAAAATATATAAGGTAGTTGAAGTTATTAAACACCCTCATAGACATGCCTTAGCTTTAAAAAGCTAAAGGCACAAGTCCAAGGGAGGGTCCAAGGCTAGTGGACCACTTCAAGGACCTTAAAAGCTCCCTTGGACTTTGCCTTAGTTTTATTTGGCAAGTTCATGTGGGCAAGGGGTGTTTTCGTAAATATTATTTTTAAGTTAAATTAAGAAGTGGGTATATTTTATATTATTTCTAAATAACTATATAAGGTATTTTATATTAAAATACTCCCATAATAAATCACTTTCACAAACACCCACTTCAAAATAAAAAGTTCATCTTCCTCTCCTCTCCAATATTTCTCTCTCTAGAGTTCCTCCACTGAAGAAGCTCAAGAACTTGGAGAATAGGGCTCAATAATCCATCTTCTCAACTCAAATTCGTGGGTAAAGCTTCAATCAAGGTATGTGAGTCTTGATTTATGGAAAGTTTCCTTCCATAAAGCCCTTCAACTCTTAATTTCGAAATTGGTGAATTGTTCAAAAACTAGGATTTTCATTCTAGCCATGTGTTCTTCCTAAAAACGATTTCATTGGGGTAATTATCTTATATTATGGATGATTTGATGTTTAATGGTGACTTTTATAGTAAAACTCCCCATGAACCCATGAATTACCCCATGACCCCAATTTCATGAATTTGTGATGGGTGTATTGATGCAAGATGAATACTATGAATGATGTCTATGATATTTTAGTTATTGAATCTTATTTTAATCATGCCTAATGTAGTATTTCTAGGTGTGATTGTGTGACATGATTCATGACCCTTGAAGGGTAAGTTATGAAGGGTTATACATGTTGATGAATGTTGTGTATAAACTCATGATTCACTTAGAAAGTGAAGATCCTATGACTAATGTGTAAATTGAGGTATTGTTGAAAGGCCATTCTTCCCTTACCCTTACACTTGATTATGTATGAATTGTCTAGGATGATGAAAATGTTGTTGTGTTGATTGAAAGGCTATTCTCATGAAACACTATGAACAATAATGTGAAAGGTTTACTCACATGTTAATGTTGATTCTAAGGTTGAAAGTACATTCTCACTTTATTGAATCTATGAGCTATTTTATGGGTTGTATTGAATGAAGGGCAAAGTATTCCTTCACACATGTAAATGCAATTCAAGACTAATTATGTATAATTTCGGAAATAATGCTTAACACCGAGTGGATATGGTCAATGAGGTAGAGGCCCTCCCGTCAATACAATAAGCGGGGTCATCTAGATTATTCTCATGAAATGAAAGCTCCTCCGCCAATACAATAGATCGGGTTTCTAAAAGCAATCTCCCTATCACATAACTATGTGCCAACATAGGTCTTTAGCTAGCAGATCCACCTAAAAGCTAAACATGTTAGTTCTGCCTTAGGCAAGTAGGACACCTTCTTTCGGTGTGGGGTTACATGACACCGGATTCCATGTCGCTCACATGGTCTATGTCGGTTATGTCTATTCTTCCCTATACGATAAGATAATGAATGTGATACAAACTATACTTATGACTTCTTGATGAGTTTACTTAGTAGGAGTGGGGGTATGAGACTTCACTCTTACATTGCACTAGTGGACTTAGTAAGGGGTTATGGGATGGTTTTCTTTATGCTATGATGAGACATGAATGTATGCATGTATGTTGAAATGATAGTTGCTATGAATGACTTTCCTTATGTTCAAGTAATATACATGGCTATTTTCTTATTTATGACTATTGATTATGATGAGGTCTAAAGGTGATATGTATGGCTAAGGTAGCTTCAAATGAGTACTTGGTATGGTTGGTATTATGGGATGCCAACTATACATTGCACAAGTGTTTCTTAGAGTTGCTAAGGTAATGGTTTCACTATGATATAAGTATAAATGTGATTATGACTTGTCTTCTACATTGAAAGTGCATGTTGATTTCCAAACTTGACAAATGCATACTTTTTAACAAAAATGTCCTTTTATCATATTTCAAGGATTTTTATGCATTCTTCCATACTTAGTACTTTATGTGCTAACCCATTTCTTCTACATCTACTATGAGTGTAGGTTCCGATCGTTGAGACGTACTTCTACTTCCTTCAAGTGAATCTTGGGTTGACTATTCCCTACGCTTGGTGAGTCCTCAAGTTCAAGGACAAGATGTCATTGTTTCTAGTTTCTATTGTACTTTCTATATTCAAGACTATTGATGTAAAGGGCTATGTCCCTAAGATTGTATTCCTATGTTTTAGATGGTGATTGAGACAAGGTCTAGACTCTTACGATTTTCTTTTATAAAAAAAAGTTAGACTTCAATTGTTAAAGTTTTAAATTTTCCGCATCATTCTTATGGCTTTATATGTATGATTATGCTAAGGACTTGTATTTGACCTCTCCGGGGTCAAGTACATTGTGTTACGTCTAGGGGTACCCCTGAGTCATGACAATAATTGAACATGGGAGAACCAAGATAAATAGTTTGCGGTACCTGTCAAAGATTTTGTGGTGATGCCATGGTTTGGATTGGTGGAAATCACAGATTTAGTGCTAAACATATCGGATCCGAGAGACATGAAAAATAAATCTTTAGTGTTAAAAAATAAAGTAAATTCTGGGGGAAAACCTGAAAAACAAATATGGAAAACTGGAGAACTGCTTGTTGTCTTGCCGGAGAAAGTTACTAGAAAAAAACTGCTAGAAAAGTGACTGAAAAACACCATAACCTGTTAGGATTCCGATCGTAATGGTGGTACTGGTATATGCACAATACCCGTGGAGAGTTTCGGAGTCACAAAACAGTGGAGGTTTTGCTGGAAAAAAGTTCTCATCAATTTTGTTCTCTTATTATTCTTATTTTCTCACTAAAGAAAGCTTTGATATAATGTGAGAAGACAAGAGTTTGAGAGAGAACTCAACTTGATTATTCCCACAAGCTATTGGGGTTTAAATAGCTAAGTATACATGTCATAAAAAAGGAAAAGAAATCAATACCTAGTCAATACAAATCAATATCAAATCAAGCTAGAGTAAATCAAGCTACCTACTATATTTACACATATGCTATAGAATATTCCTAGGATTCTAACAATTTTAAATATATAAAAATAAAGTAATTAGTTTATAACAAATATAATCATATTTTTATTCACATAAAAAAAAAATCAAAAGTCATAGAAAGTATACACTGACTATATACTTTCGAGTTGAATATTGAAGTACGAACCATAAATGAAGCTCATGGAATCAAACTTTTGAAAGCAATTTTTTTGTATGCAGACCCAATTACGGGTCGTAAATCCATCTATGGACCATAAATTTGGCCTATAAGATGAAGTTCTAAAACTTGTTTTTGGGTATGATTTTCACAGATTTAACCACAGTTTGTAAATCAAACTATGGGTCATAATTTAGGATCGTAGAATGAACTTTTGACACTCTGATTTCGTTTTGGATTCCACAAGTAGTAGATTCAACTACAAGTCGTAGTTAGGCCTCATGAAAGACTTTTAACAACTTTTAATTGATGATATTTTAGTCTTAATCCATTCTTTCTAAGTATAAGCCTCGACATTTTGGAACCTAGTTAAGGTCTTTATCAACGTAATACCTTATAATTACTCTCATAACTCTTGCTAAGACTTCGAGCAAGGATCAAAAAGAATAACCTAGGATTTCAAGCATCTCCACTAAGTTTTCTTCAAGAACTCTTGTTCACTCAGGTATGTAAAGCCATCATAGTGAGTGAATGAGTCTTCCTCCTGTCATACATCTAAATTTTAGTTAGTAAGGTCCAGCTAGGGTTTCAATACCAAGGATTGCTGCATTCAAAAGTTCTACTTACTCTCTTATCATGAATTATTGATTTTGTTATGGGTATTTCAATATATTATTTATTGGATGATTATTAATCATTAATCATGCTTATTTCATCCCATGAACCTATTTGATTATTATTTTTATGAAAGCCTTGATATATGAGTTATTATGCATTTTCGTAAAGAAAACAAGGCTAGTTTTAAAAAAGTATAATCAGTTTTAGAGAAAAGTTTTCAACCAGTTTTTAAAGCAAGTTTAGTATATTCATCATGAGGTATTTTGAGTAGTAATTCAAGACAGAGATTATCAGTTTCTCCTAAAGCGAGATTATTTTTCCTAAAATGGAACCTTATACAATTATTGAACATTATTGCAATGATTTGGGAGTAGTATTGAGCACCGAGTTAGATAAAGGTTTAGATAATTAAACCCGATAACTACACATGCAACTTAGGATAGGATCATGTTGTTAATTCAGGCGACTCCTCATAAAGCCCCTAGCAAGGGCTTAAATATTGGATCCATTAGTTCAGTTCGTCCTTTACTCAGACAAAGTATTTGATGACTCTAGCAATGTGGGCAAGACGTTGTATAATCACTAGGCTCATAGTGATTATTGTCAGTTAGAGAAAATCCCCAAGAAAAATAAAGTATACTATTTTAGCATTTGATATTATTGCATATATCTAAGTTATAAAGCTTTATTGTATTCAATACATTGACATGCTTTACTTTACAGTTATCTAATTTTCAGTCTTTCTCCAAGTTGTTCCTCAAATATATATGTTCAGTTTAATCAGTGTTTCATTAAGCTATTTTACATACTGTACATTTCATGTATTGACATCATTTAGCGCTGCATCTTTTAATGATGTAGATACATGTACTTAAGATTGACATTATGCGCTTCTTTGAGCTTATACCCAGTTCAATTATTTATTTCATTATTTAGTAGACATTCTAATTTATTATTTAGGTAGCCGTGAGTCTTGTTCCAACACCTATCTTAGTTCAGTAGAGGCTTCATAGACAAGTTAGCGAGTCGGTTTAGTCTTGATCTTTAGATAATTTAATCATTATTATTGTAACGCCCCAAAGCTACCCCCAGGACGCGGACACGCGTATCAGACCTAGGATCACGAGTGACCCCATGCTAACCCTGAGCTGGCATATCATAAGCAAATTGAACATATCAATAAAAATAAATTATTTCGAAAGCTAAATCATAAGATAAACTGAAATGATGGGGAATACACATATTCTGTCTGAATATGTGAAAACTGAGTGTTTAACAACAACTGAAAAGTCAAACTCAAATACTAAAGTTGAAACTAGAAAAAAGCCTCTAACAGACAAGAAGTGATGGGACATGCCCCAGCTAAATCTAGCAAAAACTGAAACTAAAGACTAAAAACAAAAGAAACATGCCTGTCGTCCTCGGAAAATGAAGACTCACCACTCATACCGTTGAGCTGAAGATCGAGAGCCAATCTATGCGTGATCTGGAAGCTGAAGACCTGAACCTACATCACGAGAAGATGTAGCACAGAGTATGCGTCAATACTTGAAAGGTACTGAGCATGCAAGATAGAATAAAGCTGAATAAAATACATAACTGAACAAAGCATATAACTGAGCAATGACATGAGATAAGCATGATACTATACTGAAAATAATAAACATGAACTAACTAAATGCAATGACCAAGTTTCTAACATGCTGAGACGGAAATCTGATTGTAATTAATAACATGATCAATGCAATAGAATCTGACTGTGGGAGATACTAATAACCGACATAAAACCACATGAGCTAAATGTGGAGTTCGATGTATATGCCCCATCAAGAGGACCCAATATACCCTGCCAGAGGTATAGAGGCATGACTGGCGTGATCACTAAAATGTAATGCCCATAGATGGGCTTATAAACCTATAGGGGCACGTAGTTCTGGGACTATTAGGGTACGCTGAATCCTAGTCCACTCGATCTAAGCCTACTCCCAATTAGAATGTATATAAGCAATATTATGACTGAAATGTTGAAGTACTGGATAACTCAATTAGTGACATGCAAACTCTAAGAATGCAACAATTATAACTGATAATATGACATCAGTAAACTGAAGCATGTATATTTGAAATAATTGACCTAGCATGTGTAATTCATGGACTAAAAGAACTACTTAGCTAGGGTTCTGAATATCATACAAGAAACTAAGCAACAATATGATAATCTGATTTAGATCATTCTAACAGCTAAAACCCAACAATTTCTAACATTTAAGAAACCCTAGGTCTAGATAATATTAAGGGAATCAAGATTCTGACTCAAATCTAGGGACCTAATGGGTAAAAGGAACCTATTAGTGAAATCTCACATACCTGGTGACGAATTCCACGGTGAAATGTTTCGATTTCGGGGCTGAAACTAATGAAAACTTGCTGCGTTCTTGGACTAGGGTTGGTCGACACTTTCTCCTTATTTTCACTCTAGTTTGATGATTGTTTTGTGAATAAAGGTTTTGGTTATGTTCTAACTAGGTTATTAGGCTTAATTTGAGTAAAACAACGTAGTTTAGGTGCCCCACGCTTAGGGGAAAAACCAAACGACCTCTGACTTAAAAGCCGTTGAGGGTAACCAACGGACCAGACCGACGGATCGTGGGTAGATCGACGGTCCATTCTGGTTAACCGTCAATGGGGTTCTGGGAGGTGTTGTCGAGGGGTTTGATCCACGGACCAGGACCACAGTTTGTGGCCTAACCTATGGTTCGTGGGTTCGGCTGTGGGTTGACCCTTAGACAATTTTTTGGATTTTTATGGAAAGGGCTGCAGGTGGCCATCCACGGACCCCACCTAAGCCCAATAGATGCTGGATCACCCACACACTTCTTCAATAACGAAATGTGAAAGACTAGATGGGTTGCTGCTAGTTCAGCTGGCAATTCTAACTCATAAGCCACTTTACCAACTCTTTTCAAGATCTTGTGCGAGCCTACATATCTAGGACTGAGCTTCTTTTTTTGGCCAAATCTCATCACCCCTTTCATAGGTGACACTTTTAGAAAAACCCAATCATCAACTTAGAACTCTAAGTCCCTTCTCCTTACATCTGCATAGGGTTTCTAGTGGTTTTGGGCTGTCTTAAGTCTATCTCTAATGAGATGAACTTTTTCCATGGCATCATGAACCGAATCTGGATCTATCAAAGCGACTTTACCAACTTCAAACCAACCAACTGGAGATCTACATCTACGCCCATACAACGCCTCATAAGGGGCTATCTGAATGATGGAATGGTAGCTATTATTGTAGGTGAACTCTATAAGAGGAAGGTGATCATCCCAATTACCCTTGAAATCGATCACACAAGCTCTCAACATGTCCTCTAAGGTTTGAATGGTACGCTCTGCCTGACCATCCTTTTGTAGATGAAATGTTGTGCTAAGATTAACCTGAGTACCAAGACTTTTCTGAAATGACTTCCAGAAATGAGAGATAAACTGAGGACTTCTATCTGAAATAATAGACAAAGGAACCCCATGCAACCTGACTATCTCATTAATGTAAAGCTTGGCGTATTCCTCCATCGAATTTGTAGTCTTAACAGCCAAAAAGCGCGCAGACTTAGTAACTCTATCAACTATCACCCAAATGGAGTCATGTTGTCTGCAAGTACGAGGTAAACCTGTGATGAAGTCCATGTTTATCACTTCCCACTTCCAAGTAGGAATGTTAATCTCTTGAGTCATACCTCCTAGTTTCTGATGTTCTACCTTCACTTGCTAGCAATTAGGGCACTTAGCCACAAAATCCGCTATATCCCTTTTCATACCATTCCACCAAAAGACTTCCCACAAATCACGGTACAACTTAGTGGCTCCTGGATGAATAGAATATCTGGAGTTATGGGCTTCTGCAAAAATATGTTGTCTCAACTTACCCACCTTAGGAACACATAATAGACCCTAATAGCGAAGCACACCATCTCCCTCTTGGGAGAAAACCTCAACTCTCTGCTGATGGACTGCACCATTTAGTTGAAGCAATATAGGATAATTTTCTTGCTTTTCCTTAACCTTCGCTACCAATGAAGATTATGCCCCATTCTGAACTGTTACACCACCATCTGATATGCTCATAAGGCGAACTCCTAAGCGACCAAGCATGTGAACATACCTTGCTAGTTCCTTTCTTTCTTCTTCAATATGTGCAACACTACCCATAAATAGTCTACTAAGAGCATCTGCTACTACATTGGCCTTACTAGGATGGTAATGCACACTCATATCATAATCCTTGAGGAACTCAAGCCATCTCCGTTGGAGAAGATGCAACTCTTTCTGGGTGAACACATACTGAAGGCTCTTATGGTCTGTGAACACATCTACATGAACACCATACAAGTAATGTCTCCAAATCTTAAGTGCAAACACCACTGGTGTAAGCTCGAGGTCATGAGTTGGATAGTTCTTCTCATGCACCTTAAGCTGTCTAGAAGCATAAGTTATAACCTTACCTCGCTGCATCAACACACAACCTAGGCCGACTCTAAATGCATCACAATAGATAACATAACCGTCTAAATCCTCTGGTAGAGTGAAAACAGGAGTTGTAGTCAACCTAGTTTTCATTTCTGAGAAGCTCTTCTCACAATCATCTAACCACTAAAACTTAACCTTTTTCTGAGTTAACTTAGTCAATAGAGAAGCTGTAGATGAAAATCCTTCCACGAACCTTTTGTAATAACCAGCCAAACCTAAGAACCTTTTGATATTTGTAGGAGAGGTAGGTTTGGGCCATTTTTTCACTGCTTCTATTTTCTGAGAATCCACTCGGATCCCTTCAGTAGAAATAATATGCCCAAGAAAAGCAATTGATTTCAACCAAAACTCACATTTGTTAAACTTAGCAAATAACTGGCAATCTTTGAGAGTTTGCAGGACAACCCTCAAATGAGTCGCATGTTCTTTCTCATTCCTACAGTAAATGAGGATATCATCGATAAAGATGATAACGAACAAGTCCAAATACTGCTTGAACACTATGTTTATCAAATTCATAAAAGCTGCAGAAGCATTGGTTAGTACAAATAACATAACTACGAATTCATAATGACCATATCGAGTTCTGAATATTGTTTTCGGGATGTCAATATCTCTGACTCTGAGCTGATGATAACCGGATCTGAGGTCTATCTTTGAAAAATGACTAGCACCCTGAAGTTGGTCAAACAAGTCATCAATCCTGAGGATAGGGTACTTATTCTTGATTGTGACTTTGTTCAACTGCCGATAGTCAATGCACATCCTGAGAGAGCCATCTTTCTTTTTCACGAACAACACTGGTGCACCCCATGGGGAAATACTAGGTCTGATGAAACCCTTATCTAGAAGGTCTTTCAACTGCTCTTTTAATTCCTTAAGCTCAGCTGGAGCCATTTTGTAAGGAGGAATAGAAATAGGCTGGGTATCTGGAAGGAGATCAATTCCAAAGTCGATTTCCCCTTTGGAAGGAGCTCTAAGAAGATATTCTGGAAACACTTTTGGGACTCATTCACTATGACTCAAGAGCTGGTGTTTCAGAGATTGAATCTTTAACCCAAACTAGATGATAGAGATAACCCTTAGAGATCATCTTTCTGGCCTTAAGGTAAGAAATGAATCGACCCATAGTCGCTAAGCTACTACCCTTCCATTCTAAGACTGGTTGTTCGAAAATTGAAAACGAACAATCCTAATTCTACAATCGATTGAGGCATAACAGGAATGTAACCAATCCATGCCTAAAATGACATCAAAGTCTACCATTTCTAACTCTACAAGATCTGCTGAGGTGACTTTCTAAGAGACTGTGACAAGGTAATTTCTATATACCCGTCTAGCTATAACTGGGTTACCGACTGGAGTAGAGACTGAGAAGGGTTATGAGAGAGTTTTGGACTGACATTGAAGTTTTCTGCTATATAGGGAGTAACAAAGGAAAGAGTAGCCCCTGGTTCTAACAAAGCATAAACATCTAAGTTAAAAACTTGTAACGTACCAGTGACTACATTAGGAGAATATTCCTAATCCTGGCGAGCCTGAAGAGCATACAACCTGTTTTGGTGCTGTCTGCCACCTGTACCAGATGAGTTACCCTGCTGAGTCGGGCGACCTACTGGTGTTGCTGAAGTTGTAGACTGAGCCCTACCATTGTTGCCTCCTTGACCCTGTTTAGCAGAAGGACAATCTCTCAACATGTGACCAGACCGACCATAACCAAAGCATCCTTCATTTCCTGCAAGACACTAACCCGGATGGTTCTATAAGGGGTGCCCTACTTTTTTGATCCTGTCGAAACCTGGAAGATGGAACACTAGATGATGAAGGTGCTAGAGCTGAAGACTTTGGCTGAAACTGCGAGCGATTTCCACCACCCGATTTCTGTTGAGAATACTCATAGTTGCCTATTCTAGCCTTCTTATTATCCTTAGCATATTCCCTAAGCTTATCTCCCTCAACCTGTTGAGCATGAGTCATGAGCCTAGATATGTTCATATTTTCCAGCAATATAGCATTTCTACACTTTGTCTTCACTAGGTTGGATACCCCTTATAGAAATTTGTTTATTTGAGCCCTGAAATCGGCAACCATGTGAGTAGCATACCTGGAGAGTTGGTTGAACTTGAGTCTGTACTCTTGGACTGTCATGTTACATTGCCTCAAATTCATGAACTCTTGAGCTTTTGCCTCCCTCAACTCTCTTGGGAAGAACCTGTCCAGAAAAGTCTCACTAAAGCACTCCCAAGTGATAGGAGTTGCATCCGCACCCCTATTTTCTTTCCAGTGCATATACCATATGTGAGCTACATCCTTAAGCTGGTAGGATGCTAACTCTACCCTATCATTACCAGCCACTTGCATCACTCCAAAGATCTTCTTGACCTGATCTATGAAGTTTTGGGGATCCTTACCAATCTGTGATCCTAGGAACTCAGGCGGATTCATCCTTACAAAATCAAGAACCTTGGCTGCCACTGATCCACCACTAGTATTTGCAGGAATTGGAACCTGCGGGTTGTTCTGGTTGGTCACACTATGAGCCAAAAACTGAATGGCATTCCTGAACTCTATATTCGAAACTTCCTGATCTGGGACTGGAGGAGCTGCGTTAACGTTGTGTGCATTTGCATTCCTTCCGTAAGCTCTACGAGAAGGCATGATCTGAAACGCATAACGTCGAGTCAGAAATGAGGAATTAGATCATACCTTGTGCACGATAAGAGTAACAAGAAATTGAAGTTTTCCTAAAACACTTTGTAGCCTTCCTCTCATTAGATGTGGTGCACTCCACACCCATGAAAATGACTCTACTTAGTGCGGCTTTTCAGACATCCTAGGGCGCTTAAACCTAATGCTCCGATACCAAGTTTGTCACGCCCCGAAGCTACCCCCAAGACGCGGACACGGAACCTAGGATCACGAGTGACCCCAAGCTAACCCTGAACTGGCATATCATAATCAAACTGAACATATCAATAAAAATGAACTAATACGGAAGCTAAATCATAAGATAAACTGAAATGATGGGGAATACCCATATACTGTCTAAATATATGAAAATTAAGAATTTAACAACAACTGAAAAGTCAAACTCAAATACTAAAGCTGAAACGAACTATGTCTGAAATAAGCCTCTAACTGACTAGAAGTGTTGGGACATGCCCCCTACTAAATCTAGCACAAACTGAAACTAAAGACTAAAAACAAAAGAAACATGTATGTCATCCTCAGAGAATGAGGACTCACCACTGATACTGCTAAGCTGAAGATCGGGAACCGATCTATGCGTGATCTGGAAGTTGAGGACCTGAACCTACATCACGAGAAGATGTAGCGCAGAGTATGCGTCAGTACTTGAAAGGTACTAAGCATGCATGATAGAATAAAGCTGAATAAAATACATAACTAAACAAAGCATATAACTGAGCAATGATATGAGATAAGAATGATACTATACTGAAAATAATGAACATGAAATAACTGAATGCAATGACCAAGTTTCTAACATGCTGAGACTGAAATCTGACTATAACTGATAACATGGTCAATGCAATAGAATCTGGCTGTGAGAGCTACTAATAACTGACATAAAACCACATGAGCTAAATGTGGAGTTCGATGTATATGCCTCATTGAGAGGACCCAATATACCCTGCCAGAGGTATACAGGCATGACTGGCGTGATCACTAAAATATAATGCCCACAAATGGGACTTATAAACCTACGGGGGCACGTAGTTCTGGGACTATTTAGGTATGCTGAATCCTAGTCCACTTGGTCTAAGCCTACTCCCAATTAGAATGTATATAAGCAATATTATGACTGAAATGTTGAAGTACTGGATAACTCTATTACTGACATGCAAACTCTGAATGCAACAATTATAACTGATAATGTGACATCCGTAAACTGAAGCATGTATATCTGAAATAACTGACCTAGCATATGTAATTCATGGACTAAAAAAACTACATATCTAGGGTTCTGAATATCATACAAGAAACTAAGCAACAATATGATAATTTGATTTAGATCATTCTAATAGCTAAAACCCAACAATTTCAAACATTCAAGAAACCCTAGGTCTAGATATATAATATTAAGGGAATCAAGATTCTGACTAAAACCTAGGAACCTAATGGGTGAAAGGAACCCACTAGTAAAATCCCACATACATGGTGACGAATTCCACGGAGAAATGTTTCGATTTCGGGGCTGAAACTGATGAAAACCTGTTGCATCCTTGGACTAGGGTCGGTCGACTCTTTTTCCTTCTTTTCTCTCTAGTTTAATGATTTTTTTGTGAATAAAGGTTTTGGTTATGTTCTGACTAGGTTTTAGGCTTTATCTGAGTAAAACGACGTAGTTTAGGGGTTAAACAACGTAGTTTAGGTACCCAACGCATAGGGGAAAGACCAAATTACCCCTGACTTAAAAGTCGTCTGGGTTCACCTACAGACCAGACAGACAAACCGTGGATGGACCGACGGTCCATTCTGGTCAACCGTCGATGGGGTTCTGGGAGGTGTTGTCGAGGGTTCTGATTCATGAACCAAGACCACGGTCCATGGGTCTGGCCGTTGGTCAACCCTTAGACAAATTTCTGGATTTTTCTGGGAAGGGTTGCAGGTGGCCATCCAAGGAGCCCACCTACGGTCCGTGGGTGGTCCCCGTAGATGGCACCTGCAACTACTGATTTCTGCAATCTGGTTTGTCTAGGAGACAGGGTGTTACAATTATTATGATTAATACTTATATTTCAGACTTTTCATATAACATGTTCAGAGGTGTGAATATTTATCACTTTTAAAGTTTTGGCATAAGTGTTTAGCCTTCCGATCAGTAGTAAGCCAGGTCAAGGATTTGCTTGGGACCAGTAATGATTTTTAAGTGTCGCCCATGCATAGGGTATAAGCTCGGGGCATGGCACAAATGATTAAATATAAAAAAACTTTTTCATGTTGTTAAAGGGTTAAGAAGAAGACAAGCTTAATTTTCACCGTCGTTGCTCGCTTCGGCTTCGACTTCGACTTTTTCTTTGGCAAATAATTGATTGAGAGCTAATCATTTTGGACATAAATTAATTTTACCTTAATTATTTAATCAAAAAATTCCAACTCAAATTGTTCCATCATGTGTAACGCAATATGGTGAAGTGCGGATCACACACTAAAGAGAAGCATCTTTTTGGTGCATTGATTTGAGTGTGTGGTAGAAGTGCAAACCACACTCGGACATGTGCAGACTACACATGAACCGCATAACCCAATCAATGAAGTTTCTAACTTTCTGATTTTGAAGTACTATTCATGTACAGACCGCACTTACCATATGCGAACCACACGTGCCTGTTGCTTCTAAATTAGTGTAATTTTTTAAAACATTTGCTTTTTTTTTGAAGCAGTTGTTGTTGGCTATAAATACTTGATTCTTCCAAAGATATTAAGTATGAATTTTCTAAAAAGCTCAAGTGTAATTTGTCGCCGTTGAATAAGTTAGAAGTTCAACGAAATTTGAGATACTTCTACTCTGTTGAAGTAAATTGTTCTATCCTGAGAAGATATATCTCATAATCTCTAATACTTGAGGGGAACTATTTCCTTAAGTACCCACTGTGTATTCAGTATACTTGATTTTTCCTTCTTTCATCTTATTTTACTATTATTATTATTTCTTCAATAATATTTACTACTCATATATTAATTAAATACAAATTTAGTGCAAATAACAGTATTTACATATCAAAAAAAAAAACAAGAAAATCTACATAACTATCAATAACATTTTTCTCTTCTAACCAAACACATCATTTTCTAATTTAGCTTCTACTATTATATATAAATTGACATAATACATAAATATACCTTTTAAGTTGACTTCAACTGACATATACGCCCTTCAACTTTGAGTGCGTACAAATACACTTAAATTTGTATAAAATTGAACAAGTAGACACATGCGTCATACGTGGCATTATACACGTAGAATGTCACTTCGGTCACCAAATTGTCATGTAGGACGATGCGTCTTATTTATTCAGTTTTATACAAGTTTAAGGGTGTGTTTGGTATGAAGGTAAAGTTTTCCATGGAAAATGTTTTCCTAGAAGACAAGTAGATTTTCGATTTATTTTCTCATGTTTGGTTGGTGATTAGAAAATATTTTCCGAAAAAGATTTTTTAGTGTTTGATTTATGAATGAAAATTATTTTTGAGAAAATATCTTTTATTTTTACTAGAGAGTAAAAAATAATTTTTGAATTGAAATTGATTTTTTTTTTAAAAAAAAAAAACTAATTTTTTTTGGGGGAGGTGGGGTGGTGGGGCTGGCCGGGGGGGGGGTAGGTGTCTATGGGGTAAAAAAAATAAGAATTTGAAATTAAAAATATTTTTTAAAAACAAACTTAAATTTTTTTTTGGGGAGGGGGGTCGAGGGTAGGGGTGG
>JAJOOF010008224.1:0-44371 GCA_029582545.1 Solanum lignicaule | reverse complement strand
TCTCTTTGGGTTTGAAACTTGACAAACTCGAGATATTTCAAGAAGAAACATTCTTATAGTTGCACCACATATTCTTCCATTCTTGTAAAAGTCAAGCTTGACAAATTTACCCAAATGACTGTAAATAACAGATTGTAAGTTGTGCGCATCTTATAATTTATCAAAACGTCTGTAAATAACATATTGTAAGTTGTAAATAATATATTGAATTTAATTTTGATAACATAGTGAACTAGGTACAAAATCACAAGTTGTGTGCATTTAAAGTTTTTCCTTATCGTTTATATTTTCTTATTCTATTTTTATGTATTCTCCAAGGTTATGGCACCTAGTAAGCAATGGATGCAACTTTCTCTTAATACAACATTAGGAACTCGTGAGATGATTGATACACATTTGAAAGTATATGGAATAATTCAAAATTATACTTTTTGGTATCACCACGGAGAACATTTAGGTGAGCTAGTGTCAAACTCTGAAGATGAAAATGATGATGAAGTAGAAGATTATGAGAGTGAAGATGAAGTACAAGAGTTGTTGAAGGATTTATATCCTAATGTTGATGGAGGAGCCACCCACACTGGTTATGATGATGTAGTTGAGGAGGAACCAAATGTTGAACCTAAAAGATTTTACAGCCTATTGAAGGATTTAGAGCAGCCACTATACCGAAACTCAAAGGCTTCAAAGCTTTCATCTTTGATTAAATTGCTTCACATCAAAAGTATGGGTCGTTAGAGTAATGTGTCATTTAGCATGCTATTAAAAATGTTAAAAAAGGAGTTATTGCCTAATGGGGCCGATTTGCCAAATTCATATTATGAGGCAAAGAAGATTATTCGAGATCTTGGGCTTTCTTACGATAAGATTGATGCTTGTAGTAATGATTGTATGTTATATTGGAAGGAGGATAGCTTACTCGATTCTTGCAAAATTTGTGGTGCGTCCAGATGGAAAATAAATACACATACCGGGGAAACAAAGAATAAAAAGGGTAAAAAGATAGCCTCAAAGACTTTACGCTATTTTCCCTTAAAGTCTAGGCTTCAAAGGTTGTTTATGTCTACCAAGACATCTTCTCTAATGACATGGCATAAGGATGAAAGAACTAATGATGGAATAATGAGGCACCCAGCTGATTCAATGGCATGGAAGTCATTCGATGACCTTCATCCTTCAGTTGCAATCGAGCCTCACAATGTTCGACTTGGACTTGCTAGTGATGGATTTCAGCCATTTCGCAATTCAAAAATCTCACATAGCATTTGGCATGTGATTCTTATTCCTTATAATTTACCACCTTGGTTGTGTATGACACAAGAAAAATTTATATTGTCAATGCTTATTCCTGGTCCAAATGGTCCTGGAGATGCAATTGATACATATCTTCAGCCTCTAATTGAGGAATTGAAGGAGTTGTGGGAAGTTGGTATTGAGACCTTTGATGCATCAACAAAACAAAATTTTAAGTTGCATGCTTCTTTGTTATGGACTATCAATGACTTTCCATCTTATGGAAATTTATCTGGATGGAGTACAAAAGGAAAATTGACATGTCCATCTTGTAATAAAGACACCTCCTCAATTCGATTGTCTAATTGTAGGAAACAATGCTTTATGGGTCATCGACGTTACCTTCCCAAGGATCATAGATGGAGGAATGACAAGAAGTCATTTGATAATACAATAGAGAAGAGGCTCCCACCAAAAACATGTTCTGGAATTGAGATACTTAATAAAGTGCAAGATCTTGAAGGACAACCATTAACAAAGGATCCCAAGAAAAAGAGGAAGATATCACATGAAAAACGAAATGATAATTGAAACAAGAAAAGTATCTTTTTTGAACTTCCATATTGGAAATCTCTCTTGTTGCGACATAATTTGGATGTCATGCATATTGAGAAAAATATATGTGATAATATCATGGGGACAATCATGAATGTCAAAGGAAAGACAAAAGACACAATTAACACTCGGTTAGACTTAAAGGAAATGAACATTCGGCCAGAATTGCACCCTATCCAAAGAGGGGAGAAAGTTGAAGTTCCAACTGCATGCTACACATTGTCGCCTGAAGTTAAGCACAAGTTATGTCTTTTCTTGAAGAATTTAAAGGTCCCTGATGGATTTTCATCTAATATTTCTCAATGTGTAAACTTGAAAGATCACAAGATATCTGGATTAAAAAGTCATGATTGTCATGTTCTTTTGCAACATATTCTCCCTCTTGGTCTTCGTGGTATGTTGTCCAAAGAAGTGTGTGAACCTCTTATTGAGTTATCAATTTTTTTGTGTGTGCTTGGATCAAAGGAGTTGATGATTGATGACTTGACACATATTGAAGCACAAATTCCCATAATACTTTGCAAGTTAGGTGAAGCGCAGATTGGTGGACCTATTCATTATCGGTGGATGTATCCTATTAAGCGATGGTTATATTTTTTGAAATCTCTGATTGGTAATAGGGCATGTCCAGAAGGTTGTATTTCAGAGGGCTACATTGCAAATGAATGTATGACCTTATGTTCAAGGTATCTGCATAGAATTGACACAAAATTCAATCGGCCAGAAAGAAATGATGATGGGGGTTTAAAAAAAGTAAATGGGGGTTTATCCATATTTTGTCAATCTGGAAAATTTTTGGGAGCTAAAAATCCTTTTGAGCTTGAAGCTAAAGAATTGGAACAAGCACATATATATATTCTGAAGAATTGTGATGAAGTCATACCATATCTTGAGTATGGAGAGTTCTTTTATATAGTGTTTTTTTTCTTATTTCCTTTAAGGTGATATAGTTTCTATATGAAATTTATGGTTAACCTCAATTTTGTAGAGAGTTTGCACAAAATCATATAGATACTGCTCAACACTTGTCAGATGCAGAATGGGATCGAGAATTTATTGAATGGTTTAAAGATAGGGTGAGAAATACATAAATAATAGATTTAACATTTTGACTTTTTACTAATCAGTCTAAATTACTAAATGTTATCTTACTTTTAGGTTGCACAATTGCATAAAGCAGATAATAGTCAGCTCATAGAAGATCTTCTCTCACTTTCACGTGGTCCTACCAAATATTCAACACATTCTAATGGCTACATTGTTAATGGATATAGATTTCATGTAGAAGATCATGATCAAATGTTAAGGACTCAAAATTGTGGTGTTGTTGTAGTTGGCGAGAGTGATAAAGATAGTGAGAATGTTGATTACTATGGAATTTTAACAGATGTGATTGAATTGTAATTTATCTCGGATAAAAGAGTGATTTTGTTTCGGTGTAACTGGTTTGATGTGTATGACAAAGTAAAAGGAGTTAAAAGAGATGAGTATGACTTCGTGAGTGTGAATCCGAGTAGATTTTTGAAAACAAAAGAGCCTTTTGTTTTAGCTAACCAAGCATCTCAAGTGTTTTATGCTAATGATAATTCCAACAAAGGTTGGCATGTAGTAAGGAAGACTCAACCTCGTGATTCCTATGAGATGGGGAAACAAATGGATGATGATGATGTTGTAGTTGACTTAGAAAGTCCTTCACAAAAGAAACGAAAAAGAACTGATGAGGTAATGTGTCTTTTGTGAACTAATAGACACGATTTCTTTTATATTACATTATATTGTCGCACATGATTCTTATTTGGTGGTGGGGATCGCGAGATTGATTTCTCTTTTTGATTATTGATAATTCATACTGTTAAAAACACCTATTCTTGATTACTTTGATTCTATTCCTTTAGTTCACTAGTAACTATTGAAAGACTACTTTTGTTTTGTTCTTCAGTTCACTGATAGAAAGTTTCCTTATTATTTTTCTACCTTTGACTTTTTTACAGGTTCAATATGAAAACTGAAAATGTGGACGGATCAATTATGAAGAGTACTATCAGATACTCATTTGTTGCTCCCGGGGCAATGGGAAAAGGACGAGGACGAGGGCTTAAATCTTTGACATCAAAAGGAAAAGATCCAACTAAGAGTTTATTTTTTCAATCTAGTGATCTAGTTAAGCAATACATCCAAGAAGTTGAAACAAGTAAGCTTTTTAATATATGTTGAGTTTTTAATTGCATAAATGTACTTATCCTACTCACTTATCTCACTTTGTAGTATATACTTATCCTCTCATCAATGTATTATCATCTATCTATTTATGGATGACTTTTGCTTTTCTACAGGTGCTATTGGGAAGGGGCGACAACAAGAACTTACCAACGTCACCATGTCTTCTAGTCATGATAAGAGAGTGATACACAAGAAGTCCATGGCTCTTGAGAAAGGGTACATGCAAGTTAATGCTTCATCTCATCCATCTATCAAGCAAGCTAAGCAAAACATCCAAGAAGTTGAAACGAGTATTTTTTTTCATGACCGTTGATATATTAATTACATAATAACTTAAATTGAATGTCAAAGCTTCTTCGCCTATAACTTAGTTGTGCTGGTTTGTCTTGCTAATTTTATCCATATAGTCAACTCCTACAAGTTGAGGCCTTATTTTTTGTCAAATAGTCACAGGGAAATTGTATTCAAACAGTAGCGGTTTGTTTTCTCTAGGTTCTATTGGTAAGGAAGGAGGAACTGGACATAAAAACTCCACCATGCCTTCTAGTGAAGTTCATACTCCCTTTCATTCATTTACTAATCAAGTAAAGCAATGTACCAAAGAAGTTGAAACAAGTATGTTTCTTTTTTAAAATATGTTATATTTTTAATTCCATTTAAAACAGAAAGTAAATGTCAAAGTTTTTATAAAATTACTTCTTGATTCTAGGTGCTATAGAAAAGGGACGTGAGCAAATGCCTAGATCTTTCTGCTCATCTTTAGGGGTTTCTGAAAAGAATTTGGAATCTAGTCGAGGACTGCCATCAATGGATAAAAATCCCCTTGTTCTTGAGAAAGAGAACACGGAAATCAAATCCCCTGGTTCTACTAATCAAGTAAGACAACCCTCCCAAACAACTGAAACATGTATGAAATTTACAAATCTGTGCATTATCAATCTGCAGAACTAAATTTTACTACTATAGTTCTTACTAAATTAATTATACAACTACAGGATCATCTAATCCTAAAAAGGTAAGAAGGGTTCGAGGGACCAACAAGTGTAAAGAAGTTGCATCACTTGAAGCCGGAACGAAGCTGAAAGTAACATTTTACAATAATCGAACAGTTGGAACAAATAGCAATCTGTTTTCGAGGCACCTAGGAAAAATAATTCGTGACTGTAACATGTGTCCATTGGGAGTAGCATCGTGGAGTGATATCAAGCAACAAAAGTTGGATCACATGTGGGCTGCTATTGCGGTAACAATTATGAATTACATCATTTGAACATCTTTTTCATGCTAAAATTTTTACACACTTTTTGTATAGTTGACGCATAATGTTCACTTTCCTTTTTCGTTTAAGCTCATATTTTAATTATTGTAGGATAAATTTGAGAGTGTTGACTTGAATGATCATCGTGATCATATATTTGGATGGATGAATGAGTTATTGAACAAATGGAGAGGATACTTGCATGCTACTTATGTGAAGAATAAGCCAATCGTTCAAGCTCTTAAGAATATTCCAAAGGGAGTAGAAAAGAAGGAATGGGAGTGGTTAGTTAAGCAACACTTTTGTTCTGAAAGTTTTCAGGTACACCTAGTGATCTAATAGTCTACATAATTAAAGCAATCATTTCGCAGCTCATCGTGATATTTAGATGTGAAACTTTTTTTAAAGTTAATAAGTTTTCTTAGATATGAAAGTTTTACCTAACAATACAGGCGAGGAGAAAAAGAAATGCAGAAAATCGAGCTAAGTTAAAGATGTTTCATCATATTGGTAGCAAGCCTATTAGAGAGATTATTTATCAGCAGGTATTATAAAAAAAATTGTTTTTGAAGAAAATATTCAAGAAGTGTTATTTGACATGTTTTTTATTTGATGTAAAGGGCGGAAAAGATGGTAATCCACCAAATTTGGCGACTATTTTCTTTGAGACTCGTAAGAAAGATAACATGCTTGTTGAACCAGAAGCAATTGAAAAACATGTGCGTTTGGTAAATTCAATAAGTAAATTACTTCAAATCATTATGAAATCTGTTGAAATATACTTTTTTATATTTTGTAGGCTCAAATTGAAGAAATACTAAAAGCTGAGCCATCTCTGCCTAGCATAGAGATTGTAGAAAAGTGTTGTGGACCTCAAAATCGTAGCCATGTATTTGGCTTTGGGGGTGGAGTAAAGGCAAAGGACATGAGAGATGGCACTTCTTCAAAGGCTGAATTACTGTCTGAGCTACGTTCAACTCAAGAGAAAAATAAATCTTTGAATGAGGAAAATAAATCCTTGCATGATCGCTTGTCTACATTAGAAGATGTGATGGAAGAAATAAGAAATATGAAAGAATTCATTGCTGCTCAACAATCACATAACCTACATATGACATCACCCGTATCAACTGAATGACCACTGACATTTTTTGCTGACCTAGTAAGTAACAATATATCAAACTCTATTTGTGTATAGTCGTTTAAGCAGTTAGTGTAAGGCTGAACTCTTAGGAAACTAATAATGGTTCTCGATGTCCTAGATGTAATGGTGTCTCTACTTCCTATTTTGATGCAATCTGTGCAAGTTATTTGAGTGCTTATGAGTTCTCATCTGTTCTTAATTGTGATTTGCTGAGCCTTGCAAACTATCATGGTTGTGTTCAGGTCGACTATCCTCCTTCCTATTCAATTCATTTTGAGATTTAGAACAGTCATCTGCTTGCTTGCTGAGTATCTCAGAGTTGTTGTTGGATTTTCTTATTAGTTCGATTTAATCCTTCCCCTCCACTAGGGACCCCACCTGAGTTTGAATCTTGCTAAATCTCCTCCGTTGTTGGTCTAATATCAACATATTTCTACTTGAATTAATCCACATAAGGTTCATCGAGATAATTTTCCTTGCCCATTCCAACTCTCCTTAAATAGTTATCACCATCGCTTCAGTTTTTGAATTTTCAAAGAGTTTGGTGATGAATTCATGGATGAAGAGCTAGTGGCTGTTCGATCACCTTTATAGAGTCGCTGATTGGAATTGATCTTTGTAGTTTCTTTATGTTGCCCACATTATTGAGAAAAAATTTAAAGATCACTGCACATATAGTTTTCCTCTGTTTTTTTATTGATCTCTGTTTAAAATATAACTGTTCTCTGCTTTTTTAATTTTCTGCACGTAAAGTGACACATCTTTTTCCACTGTTTTTTGTACACCTGTGCGTTTTGCATCTTTTTTCTGCACAAATATACATACTGATTCACCTTAACAAAATTGTTTTGTGATAGAAAAATAACTCATCAGATTACAGCTTCTGTTTTTCACCATGTCTAGCAACTATGCAATCCTCTAAGGAAGACTGATCTTGTAGCTCTTGTTCTTCACGTTGAGCAGTAATCATATGTTCTTTCAACTGATCAATCAGTTGCCCTCTTTCTTGGTTTCTATCTTCAGCACAAACACTTTTTGAGACACTAAATTCAGTGTTGATGTTTTCCTCTCTTTTTCCATGTTGTTCCTCATCATGAATATTAGTTCTTTGGTCTGTATATATAGGCAGGGGTTGTTGTTACTGTGACTTTGTCCAGTGGTTTCCTCGTCAGATTGTATGTTTTTCTTATCTTCATATGTAATAGGTAAAACTTCATTCAGCTCAACATATAACTGGATACCTTTTTGGTTTGTGATCACAGTGGGCAAGCTTTCTGAAACTTCCTGGTCAGACATAACGTTCTCCTTTACATCACTATAATGTTCTTGATCTGCATTTATTTTGGTGGCTTGTTGATCAACATCCTTAGAGTTGGCGTCATTCGGGCAGTTATTGTCTTGTTGTGCATAGTCTACTGTGTCAGCCTTCAATATATGGCTTTTTTAGATTTGATGCAATCACTATAACGCAATTTGTAGACGTTTTAGACTTGTGACACAATCATAAAGATCAGTTTGAGATTGTTTGGCTCCTACAAGGATTAAGAATTCGAAGAAACAATAATAACTTGTTTGTTTCCCCTGCTACATAGATAACTTGGTTGTTTCTCATGAAACCTTTATATCTTGCGTGTCCAGTTCCTCCGCAACAACTTATGTCCCCTGAAACATAATATAAATCTTCTTGATGGAAATTTTTTCTTTTTGTACTAAGTTTTTGTTATTGAATTTATGTTTTCGATTTATAGATTTTGATTTGGTTAATGAATCTTAAAGGTTTCTTAATCATTTTTTCTTATTTTCATGCAGACTATTGATATACCTGGATAACCCTTGGTGAATTTTGGATTTCTTTTGTGAAGATTGAAGCTACAAGTGAAGATGAAAGTTTAGAAGAACCATAAGACCATTAATATTTTGCTAGTAAAGTTATGCAAAACTTGAAAATGTTGCTAAGTTTTCTTTTGTTAAGAAAATGTTTAAACTAACAACATGGGATGTTAACTTATTTTTGTATTATATCAGCCTTTTGTATGAAGATTTACCGTAGCAATCTTATATTTATTGACTTTAAAGCTTATAAATTTTTTGTGATATAAAGATCTAGAAACATTGGTGGTCAACTAGAGACCAATTTTTTTGCTCGTCTCTAAAGGTTCATCTAGGATGAGTTGTTTCTTGTCGCGAAAATCAATCTAGGATGACGTAGTTGATCATAAAAAAAAGTAATTTAGGATGAGTGTAGTTACTAGTCCCAAAAGAGTATTTTAGGACGAGTTAGTTGCTAGTCTGTAAAGGGATTTACTGACCAGAAAATAACTAATTTTCCAAGAAAGAAATCATCTATTTAGGAAGAGTTATGTAGTCTCTAAAGGTATTTTGGCGACTAGATTTTTTGCCGTCTCTAAAGACATTTAACGACTAGCAAAAGCAAGCCGTCCCAGTTGACCTTTAGCGAAGAACAATTTAAGGACGGGTGGCGACTAGCCTTTCCCATCCCAATAGACTATTTGGGATTGGATTTGGACTTTCTGGGACCAGATTTCCCTTCCTTAGAGACTGTTTTTCTTGTAGTGATTAATCTTCATGATGATTATTGAATTATGTTTAGATTGAATTGTTTTATTGGTTTCTATTGTTATCTACACCTATCTTATGGTGAATTGTGGTAGAATTTAGTAAAGGTGATTATGGCTTTGGAGAATGGTAAGTTGACCTAACTTCATTGTTAATGTAAAGTTGATTTAGGATTGTGATAGCTTGATGTGTGATCCACTTATGGTGGAGGTGTTTACTTATTGAATGTAATATGATCATAGACTTAAAGGCATTATATGAATAATTGAGTATTACCATGATATTGTTGTGAATGTGATGTGAAGGAGTTGAATGAGAATCTAATAAAGTAAAGGTAATTATGTTGTAAATGCAAGGGTGTTGTGATTGAAAGCATGTCCTCTCTTAACACTTATGAATGAAGATGATGGAATGTAAAGTGCCTTATATTGTTGAATGTCATCTCTTGACTTGGTAGACTTAGGTGCTCTTCTTGATAAATGAAAAGCTATGTTGAATATAAATCGATTGGCAATGGCATTCCCTTCACATGTAAGTGATGAAAATCTGTTCTGAGTTGGGTAGTGTTTAGTAATTTATGTATATCTCGTTCTCTACAACTTTGTTTACAATGAATAAATATGATTTGGAACGCTAACTCGTATACCTACAACTCTTATGTTTATGTATAACTCTAATTTAACTGTTATGGATACGAAATATGGGACGCAACATAAGGCAAGTTCTGCCCAGATTTCGAAAATTGAAATTCTGTATGATCAGCTGTTAGTGTTTTGAATATATCTTTTTGTACAAAATGTAATTTGTGGTGATTCTTGTTTTTTTGCAGCCTTAGGAGATGTATTTACATATTTAATGAAGGTTATAAAGTCTAGTTTTGCCGTTTTCCTTTTCAAATCTAACTTGCGACTTGAGGTACCAGGCTGGACAGATTCACTGTTTTGGAAGCATAGTTGTATTTGTACATGCTAGGCTTACTTGTGATGATGATCCTGTTTTACCTCAGCATTACTGAGCTAATTGAAGTTAAAGAAGTTATGTAATTGTATTTTTAAGGTTGTATATACTCGTGTACAAGTTGATGACCTTGAAACGTTGGTTGGTCTACAGTCTGAACTCGCAAAGTTGTGTGGAATGTTTATTTGTTAAAGTACTGAGGTTTGTGTATAAACTTGTACTTGTAATCTTTTTACCTGCTGGTATATCAGAAAGCTTATCTTGATACCTTGGTTACCTCTTATCACTTTGCATTGTCGCGTTGGTATACTTTAAGATATTAAAGACGCTTGTGTAAGTCGCCCACTTGTACGGATTGTTTGATCCCTTGGCACTCTTGTTGGGACCTTGTCCTTCTTGTGGATGTGACTTTGTCACTCTTGGCATGCCTCTTGATTTGGATCATTTGCCATCTTGACTCTGGATTTTTAGTCTGTCTTAAGAATGGAAGTTGTTTATTTTAGGTACGAACTAGAAAGCCATTTTTAATATGGTTCTTGGTTCTCTTGATTATTGGGTTTTGACCCTTCTTGATACCTGCTTGTGCTTGGTGTGACGACATGATGTATATATTGGGTGAGCCTTGTTATTGAATCTCTTGGAAATTTGTGCTATGAGCATTCTTGACACTTGGATCTTTAAATGTAAAACTTGGTACCCTTAGTGTGAACTCTAGTTACTTGATAGATTCTACAACATGTAGGTAGTAGTATGGGATGCTATCTACACATGGCACGAGTAGGCTTTGAAGGTGCTAAAGTGAGTTCCCTAAGTCTGTATGACTAAAGTGTGGAGTCCCCTAAATGCATGAACGTGTCATAAATGACTTTAAAGAAGAGTGTTGACTTATTGTCTAAATGATTTGTTGAATGAATAGCTTATGTTAATGAAGTGAGTTACTTAGTATGTTACCATGAAGCGTGATGGTTCTTGTCTATAGTAGCCTTGAGGAACACTTAGGTGTGTATGAAGAGGTTGTATGGGCGGCCACTTCATGTCTCACTCAAGTGTGTCTTAGGGTAATTTTAGATAAGGGTCCTTGGAATCAGATGCAACGCTCACACTCAAAAAGAGGAACGCAATGCATGTTTTTACCCATAGGTTTGCCCTTATTTTCCAATCGACTTTTGATTAGGCTTACTCAAGATCAAAAAGGTTTTTCTAAGGCTTGTAATGGGGGTAAGTGCAAAGGTATGGTCATTTAGGCTCAATGGCTTCTTTCTCGTGGGATGTGGTATTCTCAAGGCATTCCATTCTCCTCCTTTATCAATTCATTTTCTAATGCTTCTAAGTCACCTGTTTATTCACCTTCATGGGTTGCTTGGAAACCCGATTTCTTTTGTATTTATTCCATAGTTTTTTTTCTTAGATTGAAGGGATTTCCGTTGTTCTGCAACACCATGGGTTAAGGGAGACTTTTCCTGCACCTAAGTTGGCTTTTCACTAACCCACAAATTAAGAGGATTATAGGTAGTGGGTCAAGTGAGGTCTAGGGTTCATCAAGGTTCTTCTAAAGAAAGGTAAGGCTCAAAGGGTGTTCAAAAGAGTTTAACACACTCACGGATAGGCCACAAAAGAGGTATATGTCAAATTTGGCTCACACTCTTTAAAGTTGCCTAAGATCATATCAAGAGGAAACCTTTCTAAATCAATCAGACTAACAGGGCAAATTCTAGGTTTATTCATGCATGGTTCAAAGCAAGCTAATAACACAAGGTATTGATACTTAAGTTAAGCAAGACTACACACTTCCACTAGTGTGCAACGATCATAACAAGAGAATCAATTCGATAAATGGCTTATCACAACGAGATGCAAAGAGCTCACATATTGTATATGCAACTTCATTTGGCCTCGTCATAGCCATACAGTCATGTTCATTCAATTGAGAGCACTATTCAAGTCATCGGTATTGATCGAAACCGAGACCTAAATTCTTGCAAAAGAACAGCCACATTCAACTCACGAGTGGTGGAAAAAATGTGCGAAAAATTTTAAAAATTTTGGGAGGGTCAAAAGTCGTTTGCAATTGAGAATAAGCGGAGCCACAAGATCAAGCAATCGCAAAGTAGTTTTTTTAAAAACCCAATTAAAAACAGACATCCCAGATGTATACAAAACATGAATATAAACAACACACAAAAGTGTGGGCCTCACCCTACCAAAAATTAAAAAATTTGTCCTCAAATGCAAGTAATAAGAATTCGAGAGTCAAAATAAAAAAAGATAGAGAGGGAGGTAAAGAGAGGATCCTGTCTAAGTGGTTGCTCCATCTGTCTGGACATTAATGCTTTGGATTGCAAAACGTCCACTTGGCAACGTTAGTCAAACTGGGTAACTCATTCAGCGGAATGCTGACTGTGGGTTATCCGCCGAAGGTTATAGAACCGCTGCTATACGAGGGTTCCAACGGCATATATTCTATCGTGGTCGCCGAAATGCTTAGCGATTCGCCAATGATTTCCAACTGTCGCCGAGTTTTACAGACTCCTGATTTTGAAGATATCTTGAGTCAAACGGCAGAATATAGTTGATTGCCGGATTCTTCAGCTATTCGCCAACTAGAACTGTTGCTCGGCATTTTGCACCTTTTGATCGCCTTCCACACTTTAGTCTGTAAAACTACCACACTATTATTTAATCAATACGCAAAATAGAAGATAACAAAGGGACTTGGGTTGCCTCTCAAATAGCACCTTAGTTAACGTCGTGGCACGACGCAGCAGTGCCTTAGGGCGTCTTCCAAATATACCACTTCAACCAACAAACTTTCTTTACAATCTCTCAGATACAATTTCAGACGTTGACCGTTCACTGTAAATGGAGGTCCTTCCTAATATTGAACTTCTATGGCACCATTAATGAACACTCGTGTTACTCGAAATGGTCCAGACCATTTGGATTTGGGCTTTCCAAGGAAGAGTCTAAGTCGCAAATTGTACAGCAGAACCCAATCTCCTACCTTGAAGTCTTTCTTGAGTATCCGAGAATCATGCCATTTCTTCATCTTCTCTTTATAGATGGCTGAACTTTCATATGACCTGAGTCTAAATTCATCTAGTTCGTTCATTTGCTTTGTTCTCTCCCTTGAAGTTTTTGACCAGTCCAAATTTAAAGCTTGCAATGCCTATAATGCTTTGTGTTCTAACTCAACGGGTAGATGACAAGCCTTACCATAAACCAACTGATATGGAGACATCCCGATAGGTGTTTTGTAAGCAGTCCGATATGCCCATAGTGCATCATTGAATTTCCTAAACCAATAAGTTCTATTGACATTTACTGTCTTGGCCAACATGCTTTTGATTTCCCTATTCAACACTTCGACTTGGCCACTTGTTTGGGGATGATATGAGGTTTCCACTTTATGTTTCACCCCATATTTACTCAGTTCCATTGAGAACCACTTATTGCAAAAGTGGGATCCCCCATCGCTTATGATTGCTCTTGGAGCGCCAAATCTAGCGAAGATGTAGCGTTTCAAGAATTGGACGACGCTTTTTCCTTCATTGTTTGGAAGTGTGATGGCTTCCACCCATTTGGAAACATAATCCACAGCCACCAAGATATATTTATTTCCAAACAATCTCACAAATGGGCCCATGAAATCTATCCCCCATACATCGAATAGCTCAACCTCTAAAATAGGAGTGAGAGGTAATTCGTGTCTTCTAGACACTCCGCCTTGCCGCTGACATTTAGAGCATTTCTTTACAAACTCATGTGCATCCTTGTAGAGTGATGGCCAGTAATATCCAGTCTGGAGAACTTTAGCGGAGGTGCGAACACCACCATGGTGACCTCCCACTGGTGATGTATGGCACGCATGGAGAATTTCTACCACTTCTTCTTCAGGAACACACCTTCTAATGACATGGTCAGCACACTCTCGGAACAAGTATGGCTAGTCCCAAAAGTACTTTTTAATATCGAACCTGAATCTTTTCTGCTGGTAAAAGGTCAACTCATCCGGCATCATCCCACACACAATGTAATTTGCAAAATCTACATACCATGGCGTATGTTTGAGGGATATTGCAAACACCCATTCATCTGGGAAATAGTCATCTATGTCAACCTCGTGCTCGACATTCTCCCATTCTTCCATCCTTGATAAATGGTCAGCTACTTAATTTTCGCACCCTTTTCGATCTTTCACATCGAAATCAAATTCTTGTAATAGTAGTACCCACCTAATCAATCATGGTTTTGCATCTTTCTTTACAATCAACTAACGGAGTGCAGCATGATCAGTGTGTACGATTACTTTGGTGCCTAGCAAGTACGCCCTGAATTTTTCAAATGCATAGACTACTGCAAGCAACTCTTGTTCGGTGACCATATAATTTTGCTGGGCACTATTTAGAGTCTTGCTTGCGTAGTAGATTGGTTGAAACAGTTTGTTGCACTTCTGCCCCAACACAACCCCTAGTGCCATTCCGCTGGCATCACACATTATCTCAAAAGATTCAGACCAATTAGGGTTGATGATGATCGGGGTGGATATTAGCTTCTCTTTCACACACTGAAATGCATCCATACAAGTATCATTAAAGTGGAACTTCACTTCCTTCTCTAGGAGTTTGCATAATGGGAGTGCAATCTTTGAGAAGTCTTTGATGAACCTTCTATAAACTCCTGTGTGCCCTAAAAAGCTGCGAACACCCTTTACTAAAATCGACAGGGGTAATTTCTCAATGATCTCAACCTTTACCTTGTCAACCTCCAGCCCCTTTTGTGATACCTTATGCCCAAGAACAATACCTTCTTTTACCATAAAGTGACATTTCTCCCAATTCAGAACCAGATTCGTTTCGATGCATCTTTGGAGTACCTGTCCTAAGTGAGTCAAGCATTCTTCGAACGTACCCCCTACGACTGAGAAGTCATCCATGAACACCTCAATAGAATCTTCGACCATATCTGCAAAAATAGATAGCATGCAACGCTGAAATGTTGCTGGGGCATTACATAGCCCGAATGGCATCCTTTTGAATGCGAAAGTTCTATAAGGGCAAGTGAAAGTGGTTTTCTCTTAATCTTTTGGCGCAATAGAGATTTGATTGTAGCCAGAGTATCCATCCAAGAAACAGTACCATCCTCTTTCTGATAACCGGTCAAGCATCTGATCCATAAAAGACATCGAAAAATGATCTTTCTCGATCCATGAGTTAAGCTTTCGGTGGTCCATGCATACTCTCCACCCAGTTACTGGTCTTGTTGGCACAAGTTCTCCTTTTGTAATCAGGACCACGGTTATTCCGCCCTTTTTCGGGACACATTGCACCGGACTTACCCACTTACTATCTGTAATAGGGTATTTCACCCCTGCATCTAGCCACTTGATGATTTCCCTTTTTACCACCCCTTGCATTGGAGGGTTTAATCTCCGTTGATGTTCCACACTAGGTTTGCATTCCCTGTCAAGACGAATTTTGTGAGTGCAAATGCCAGGAGGAATTCCTACTATATCGGATATTGTCCATCCAATATCTTTTATGTGCTTCTGCAGTACTTCAATGAGCAATTTCACCTGCCTCTCAAGTAGATTGGCGGCAATAATTACTTGTAGAGTATTATTGGCTCCTAAGAAGGCATATTTGAGATGAGAGGGTTGGACTTTTAACTCCAAATTCAGTGGTTCTTCTATTGATGGTTTAGCAGGGGGGCTTTCTCTGTTTTTCAAATCGATATCCAATTTGATTAGATTCCTTGAATATGCTCCTAATTCTGATAAAGCAGCTACCACTTCCTTGTAACCCTGAACTTCAAATTCATCATAATTAGCAAGCACAGATTCAAGTGGCTCATTATTGCGCATTAAATGACTCACACTTGCCACTGCCTTATCTATGACATCCTCAGTGGACACCACATGGATGTTACTTGGTTGCTTCATGGACTTATAGATATTGAAGGTCACCTCATTATCATTCACAAGGAACTTCAATTTTCCGCTTTCAACATCCACCAGTGCTCTCCCTGTAGCTAAGAAAGGCCTTCCCAAAATAATGGGAATTTCAGCATTGATCTCACAGTCTAGAATCACAAAATCAACCAGAAAGATTAACCGATCTACTTTTACTAATATGTCATAGAGTATTCCGACTAAGTGCTTGATTGGTCGATCAGCCGTGAGGAGTCTCATTGTGGTTGCTTTTGGTTCACCCAAACCAAGTTGCTTGTATATTATATAGGGCATCAAGTTGATACTTTCCCCTAAGTCGCATAAGGCTTTAGCAAATTGGAGCATGCCAATTGTGCATGAGATTGTGAATGCTCCAAGATCTTCTCTCTTAGTGATTGAATCATTTGTCATAATTGCACCGCAACTACGGAGCACCTCTATCGTTTCATATTCCAAGCTCTTTCATGAATTTGGTGTATCCCAACACTTCCAACAATGCTTCTACCAGAAGAAGGTTGATTGATAAGCTCTTGAATATTGACAAAAAAAATTTGAACTTCTCATCTTCATTTTTATTTTTCAAACATTGGGGAAATGGTGGAGGTATCTTGGGTAAGGGATGTATGACTTTTGGAACTTGAACTTGTTGATCTGCTTCCTCCTGTGGTTCTTTAGTAAGGCCTTGTTGAATAAGCAAATCTTGTTCCTCCACTCCTTGACTCTCTTCATGTTTTTTAGTATCCTCATCTTCCATCATACCACCTATCGCCACCTTACCGCTATGAGTAACCACAACTAGCTCTCTTTCAATATGGTCCATGGGTGTTGTGGATGTTAATTGAGTTGATAACATACTTAATTTACCTTCTAGCATTTTGATGGCATCCGCATGAGAATTTACTTTGCTGTTCAATGATGAAAAGTCATCTTTCATTCCATTTAGCAGATCATCAGAGCCCTCAACTTTGTTGAGTATGCGTGATAACAACTCATTTACTTGAGGACTACTTGCACTCCCTTTAGATTTCGGGCTTTCACACAAATGAATATGGTCCTCCTCCTGACCATCCTGCTCAGGCCAATCTTGCCAATATCTCCCTGGTTCTTCTCCTCTATAATAGTTTCAACCTTGATTCCCACCGCGCGGTTAATAGCGTGTGTGGAAATCCTCCTCGTATCTTCTGGAGTTCCAACCATTATTCTCCCCCGGTGTTGAGTAACCGGAAGAAGAACCCTCCTCAAGTTGAAACACCTCACGTGTCCCCTTCATATGTTCTTGTAGCATTTCCATTTGAGATAACATCTTCTTGATGTTTTCGTCCCTTTCCCTTTCTTTTTCGATATGTTCTTGCGTCAATCGGAAGCATAGTGGGGAGACTTGATCATCTTTAGTATACCATAGTTGGTTTACTTTAGTCATACCATCTAGGAGAAATGAGGCTACTTCAAATAATTGTAACATTATTCCTCATTGCACCAATTAATCAGCTATTCCTTTATTCACTGAATTCATACTACGGTAGAAGTATTGGAGCAGCAACTCATGGTAGCCCATGCTTTGGGCACTTACGCAAAGATCTTTTGAACCTTGTCCATGACTCATGAATTGGTTCACCCTCCTATTGCTTAAAATTCTGGATATTATCTCTCAGCTTCATCATTCTTAATGGAGGAAAGAATCTTTCATGAAATGCCATAACCAACTCCTCCCATGATCTGATGGAGTTGTTCGGGCGCTGAATCAACCATTTAGTGGCACCCCCAGTTAACGAAAATGGAAATAAGCGAAACCGTATGGATTCTTGAGATAGGTTCTTGAATGATAAAGGGGTGCACACTTCTACAAAGCTTCTTACGTGATCTTGCGGATCTTCATGCTCCAACACTCCAAATAAACCTCTGGAATGTATGAGTTGGAGTGTTGCGCTAGTAACTTCAAACTTTACATTCCCGTCAGCTTGTGGTATGCAAGTTTCGCCCATCTCGCCCATGCCGGTAGGATGATAAACACTATTAGCATTGTTGATGTCGTCTCGATGAAAAACACCACCTGCTGAGTGGCCCGCTTGGCAGCTATTGTCCCCGTCTGTACTCATATGGCCTATTGTGGCACAAAAATACTTAAAACAAAACTGAAAATTAAATTAGTAAATTACAACTAAGAAGAACAAAAATTCTACTAATCTGAAAATTCTCAAATAACACCACTCCCCAGCAGCGACGCCATTTTGATGCTTATCGTGACCAACGACACTAACCTACAGTATGAGTGTCTATGATCATCGATAGTATAGTAACCCAACTAAAGGTTGGGGTCGTGTCCTAAGGGAGTGGTTTTGAGAATTGATAGAAAAATAAAATTAAGCTCTAACTAGTCGTAACTAAAGACATTAACGAACAAAAACATGGTAAATTAGAAGGGGTGACACGAAAGTGTCAAATATCAATTTGGGGGTTTTGTCACAAGTAGTAAAAATAGCAAAAATTAACAAGAAAATCAAGTATGGGGAAATGTTCTTAGGGTGTGACCGTAATACAAGTTGAGATAAATAGTTGGGTACATGCTTTTGATAAGAAATTTGTAAGATAATAGTGACTAAACTTTAAATGGAAATAAGTTCCCTCTTTGGCAACTTACCCCGTTTCAAATGCGTTCCTCTAGGACACCCATTTGCCGCAAAAAGACCAGCCTACTCCTTACCCAACTCACTCTCTCGAGTTGAGTGTTAGGATATGGGACTAGGGCTCACCCTCTCGGGCTGAACCTCATGTCGATCCACTCCTTAGGCCATCAGTCTAGTGGTCTTGGTTTCACGACCTCCCTCTTCGGCAAGCCGAAAACACATGGGTGGCTTTGTATTTGCAACTACAAACCCTTTAGATTAAACCACAACCATTAGGTGAAATCACCATTAAACTATATCTAACCTATCAGCAAGCAAGACCCAATAATAATATCAACACATATTTGCTAAATCACACCCCAAGAATGGGGTTGTTAGCCACACATCAAGAAATAACAAAATACACCCAAAATGATAGTAAAATCAAATGGGTATAAGAAATTAAACCTTAATTTAAGCAAAGGAAGAAGAATAGAGAAGACTCACTTCCAACTTGGGGAAGATGAACTCCTTTCTTCAAGTCTCCCACAAAACCCTTTCCAAACTTGAGATAAAATATCTAAAAAGTACTCTTCTATTCTGGAAATTAAAATAAAAGTTTGACTGTCTAAAAATAATAATAAGTTCAATATTTATAGACTTCAAAAAATAGCGTTGGCGGATCTTTCGGTGAAGTTAGTCGATATCAACGAATGATTTTGGCAACTCGCCCTTCGTCTGTATCATCACCGTTTCATGCTTGCCTTTAGCACCTTCACGTTCTGAACCATTGGGCGGTATAGTACTGCTTCGCGAAACTATTTGGCGAAGCTCCGACTGCTCTTTTCATCTCCTTTTTTATCCTTCTCCTTCAGGGCTTCGCGTACTGGAACAATGGGCGGAGTAAAGCCCATCGGCGAATCACCAAGTGTGCTTGGCGATGCTCGGGCTTCAACTTCTTCATTTTTTTCAACCTTCTTGTTCCATTTTGCGCCTAAGTGTCCATGCTTTCACTAAAACTTCAAATACCTGAAACTTAAGAGTTTTTATCAGATATTTAGACAAAATAAGCATTCGAGGACACTATTCTTATCAAAATAAAGCCCTAAATGAGTCCAATTTGTGGACTCATCAACAACTTATAAAATTAACTAACCTCTTGGTTTGAATTCCTATAGGTTTTCAATACCTTGAGTGAAAGAAACATAGGTGAAGATCCAAATTTTGTTGACCAACAATTTGAGAAGCTTGAATTTGTGGAACTAGGAGAGTTTGAGGGGACACTATTTGAACTCATTTTCTTAAAGCTCATATTGGCATATTCCCCTTCACTTTCAAGGATGATTGTTGAAGCTTCTGATGAACTTGATGTAGCTAAGGTATTGGGTGTGTATGAAGATCTTATGATGTCCTTTAAAGCATCCCCAAGGGTAAAAGTCATTGTGGCACCTCATGGTCAAGATGTGTAACTTGTGTTCAGAGGTAGATTCAGGATTTTATTCTATGAAATCATGACCCGAGGAGTTCATAGTTTAATATTTCAAATGATTTTAATGACTTTTACTTTCCTTTCATGCTTGAACTTGTGATATTTTGTGGGGCTCTTCTTTAATGTAATGCGGAGATTATGGATGAACTATTATTTCTTTGTATTTTTCCATTTGATGACTTGTTGTTTTGAAATCATGTGGGAGATAATGGTAGGGTATGACATTTGCAAATTCTATGTCGATAATATACATACGAGAAAGATCATCTTGCGAGTTTTTGGGTAAAAAAATTCTTTAATTACATTCACAACTTAAACTACATCCTTGAATTTTCTCTATAAACAAGAACCGTCCTTGAAGTATCCAAATGCAAAATGTTCAAAATGTCCATGAATTATGATCTCATGTCGCTACTGGAAAATTCAATATGGGAGCCTCCGTTGAAGAATTTGAATTGAAGTTTCCAACTTGAATACGATTCATATCTTCTATTACTTATTACATTTTGATTCTTATGAAATTTATAAAAGTCATTATTGTTCTCATCTTCTAGTTCATCACCTTGCAAATTACAATCAGAGTATAGTAAAAAAGCCAAATTCATTCTAGCAAGTTGCAAAGATCTTTAGTTCTACGGTCCACTTTTAATTGTCAGTTGCGCTTTTTGAAAATCAATTTACTAATTTTAAAAGTTAAATTAGATTAAATTAATTCAATATTTTAAACAAAAAATTTAGATATTCAAAACCTATACGAAAAGTACTATAAATTGCAATTTTTTGCATATCAATATAATGAAAAAATACATCATAAAATGTTAGTCAAAGTGCTTATAATTTAACTCTTGAAATTGAAACCATATCTGTGTGATTTGGGGATTTTGGATCGACAAGTCATGTGATGGCAGGAGCCGTTAGTTTCTTGCTGAAGCTCTTTAATTAAAAATATTTGCATCCAAAAATCATACCATGCTTAGAATGGAAAGCTCTAAAGTAAAATGTTTACTGACTATAATAACCCTCTAACATTTTATGACAATAATACCTACTTAAAAGATTGTTATATGAATAATTATTTGGATCAGTAGATAATCCAATATATAGTGAATAATCCCTAACAACTAAATACATGGTATTTGGACAAGTACAACTAAGGGTGTGTTTTGTATGAAGAAAAAAAATTTCCTTGGAAAATGTGTTCTTGGAAAATAAGTTGATTTCTAACTTATTTTTTCATGTTTGGTTGGTGAGTGGAAAATATTTTCCATTGTTTTGTTGGTGTGAAAAATATTTTAAAGAAAATATCTTTTATTTTGGCTGAGAGTAGAAAATGTTTTTTTTAGTAAAATAGTTTTGACATTAAAATCAACCCTAATAACTTATTTAGGACCCGACCCCGACACCTGAACTGGGACCCAACCCCGACACATGAACTAAGACAGGACCCAGTCTTTTGAGTTGAGACTCAACATTAGAATTGGAACCCGATCCCAACATCGACACCTGAATCGGGACAAGATCCCGACGATCGATCCAAAATCCAATCCCAAGACCTGATCCCTACTCCTACGCGAGACCTGACATTAAAACTAGGATCTGACCTCGTGATGATGCTCAAATCACTCTACAAAAATAATCAAAAGAGTGAGTGATTGTTGTCAATAAAAATACCCAACTAAGAGTAGGGGTCGAATCCCATAAGAAATGGTATACAGTTAAGAATTTAATTAGATAATTAACAATATTGAAATTATTGATGATTCACGAATCTAGTGGACTCTAGGGGTGTGGAGATCGAGTGTTGATTTCACTTGGGGTATTGTAGAATTGCTCATTACAACTAGTTAACCACAAATAAGCTAGGTCATCATAATTGTCGCTAATCTTCTTTCGATCTCAAAACATCCTTGCATAGAATCTCGTTTCGGTTTCATCTATATGACATTCAAAACAACCCAAAACTTTAGATCTGTAATTAAGTAACCTAAATGTAACACTCCGGAAATGTGTAGACTTAACTAGAGCTAAAATGAAAGGGGTAAAAGTTTAGGAAGAGGGCAAGGGCCTAAACTACCAAGAGAGAGTGAAGGAAAATCAAGTTTCTCCTTTGGCCCTTTTGGCGAAGGGGCAGCTTGGTCACCAGTCGCCCATCTCCCCTTGGGGTCGCCATGTTGGCTGTCCCCCATGACCTAGATACTGTAATTTTAGGCTAGCTAGGTCGGGGCTCGCCTACTTGGTTGGTGAATCGCCCAAGGGTCCTCCACATCGCCTAACAGGCTGCCTCATTAGGGAGGTATACTGGAAAATTAGGAGAGCAAAGGGTTCATTAGACGTGTCACCTAGCGCCCTTGGTGAGCCAAGTGGTGCAAATGGGCGAGCTAAATCGTGACAAAAGGCTGATTTTAAATTCAAGCCTTAGGGTCTTTAAATATTCTTCCAAAATTGAACCTACATTATTTTACTCTTTTTCTAACAAGTATATAAGCTTTTTAGACTCAAATTTCCCCCAATTAAGTTACTTTTAAAGAATCAAAAAGAAAATCCAAGAGTTCATCTTCCTCACAATATTTCTCTCTCTAAAACCCCAAGAAGAAGAAGAGTAGAATTGAAGCTAGGGTTTGGCGAATTCAAGGCTTCTTCCTCAATTTATTTGAAGAATCATCCTAAGGTATGGTGGTTTTTCATCTATTGGTAGCTTTCGCCCATAGAGTCCCTTCAAAACTTGATTTCAAAGGTTTCAATTTCCCCAAAAACTAGGGTTTCAATCTAAGTCACGGGTTCTCTTTCAAAACGTTTTCAATGGTTTGTTTATGATGATTTATGATTGAATTGATGGTTTATGGTTGATTTATGAAGGAATCCCCCCAAGAACCCATGATTTCCCCATACTACTAAATTGTGATTTCATAATGTGGGTTGATTGATTGTAGTAGTATGTGAATAGATTATGTCTATATTAATTGAGTTTATTTAATCATGATATTCTCCATATCTAATGTAGTAATTCTAGATGCTTGGGTTGATTGCGATTCATGGCCCTTGAAGGGCAAATTATGAGAAGTTTACATGATTATGATAATTATGCATGTGCTACAAGATTTACTATGAGGATGAAGATCCTATGGCTATGGTATAATTGTGGTATTGATTGAAAGGTCATTCTCCCCTATACCCTTACACATGATTATGCATGAAGTATCTATGACTATGATAGTCTTGTTGTGTTGATTGAAAGGCAATTCTCATGAACACACTATGCACATGATGTGAAAGTTTTCCTCACATATTAATGATGATTCTAAGGTTGAGAGTCCATTCTCACCTAATTGAATCAATGAGCTATTTTACGAGTTGTGTTGAATGAAGTGTAAGATACTCCTTCACACATGTAAATACAATTCAAGAATAATTATGTAAATTTTGGAAAATAATGATTAGCACCGAGTGGCTGTGAAATATGAGGTAGAGGCCCTCCTATCAACTCAGAAGGCTGAGTCATCTAAATTAGTCTCATGAGATGGAAGCTCCTCAACCAATACAATAGGTCGGGTTTCTAGAAGCAATCTCTCTATCCGTAACTATGTGCCCACATAGGTCTTTAGCTAGTGGATCCACCTAAAATCTAATAAATTTAGTTCTACCTTAGGCAAGTAGGACATCTCTTTTCGGTGTGGTACATGACACCGGATTCCATGTAACTCACATGGTCTATATTGGTTAAGGATATTTTCCCTACATGACAAGATTATGAATATGAACATGAACTATACGTATGACTTCTCAAGGAGTTCTACTTAGTGTGAGTAGGGGTATGGGACTTCACTTATGCATTGCACAAGTAGGCTTTGGAAAGAGGTTTATGGTGTGGTGTTCTTATGATATGATAATATATGAATTTATGCATGTATGTTGAATGGATTGTTGCTATGAATGAGTTTCCTTATGTTCAAGTTAATGTACATGACCATTTCCTTGTTTATGACTATTGACAATGATGAGGTTCAAGTATGATATGTGTGACTATGGTGGCCTAAGAGGAGTACTTAGTGTGGTTGGTATTATGGGATGCCAATCATACATTGCACAAGTATAACTTAGGGTTACTAAAGAGATGGTTCTATTATGTTATAATGTTTTACATGAGGAATATGCTTATGACTTGTGTTCTACACTAAAAGTGCATAGTGATTCTTAAACTTGGCAAATGCATGCTTTTCAACTAAAATGTCCTTTTTAGCATGTTTTCAAGGATTTTGTGCATGGCTATCATACTTAGTGCATCTTTGTACTAACCCATATTTCTTCTACATGTTTTACAAAGTGTAGGTTCCAGCGTGTGAGGTGTCCTCTTTTCTTGACTAAGGATTGGATTGATTCTCTCCAAGACTTGTGGTGAGTCCTCATGGTTCGTGGACAAGAGTCATTCATTTCTAGTTGCTTTTCATATGTTCTACTTTTGAGACTTTATTGTAAAAGGTTGTGACCCTATTGATTCTCAATTGTATTAGATGGTTAGTGAGACAATGTCTAGACTTCCATTTGACTTTTATGAAAATACTTCGATTGCAATTTTTTTTAATTCCGCATCATTTCTACTACTTATGTCTATGATATGCTAAGGGCTTGTATGAGACCCCTTCGGAGTCAAGTACATCGTGTCACATCTAGAGGGTACCCCTGGGTCATGACACTAAATCACATCTATTAGACATATTACCTACTTATATTGGTCTCTCTCGAGCACCATTATAAGATTGAAACTAGAATTAAGTTGGCCACCTCAATTCATGAATTAATCACTTGACAATCAGTCAAAGCAATGATTTACAGTCATAAAACAGAGCAATGCAACAAACCGACTAAATGAAATGAACATCCAACCCCATAATCACACCCCAAGAGTTTGGGGTTTAAACCGCACATTGCAAAGTGTAAATAAATTATACCTTGCAAGAAATTAGACACATGAAATTGAGTATTTAATAGCAAACCCACTTTAAATCCAAACTCAATTTCCCAAATTCAAGTTCCCAAAATTTAACAATAAAAGTGTTCTCAGTCAATTGAAAATATTTCTCTCTCAAGAATGTTCAGACTATTTCTCTAAATTTTTTCACATACTCTTTCTATCTCTTCTAGGCTATTTATCGTTTTCCAAAATTTTACCCAAAAATTAGTTTTGTGTCCCCTTTGGCGACATTAGCTCAGTTCGCCAATGACATTTGGCCAATTTCCCATCTTTCTTCGGTTCGCCTTTTTCTTGCTTTAGGCTTCAAGTGTTTGAGTCTCATTAGGCGATCCCGTTTGAGTTTTCTTTTGTAAAATTGGTGACTTGCTTATTTCCACCTCACATGGCCTTTTGAAACATCATTTTATATGTAAGCACTATCAGATTCGGCGACAACTGCTCACTTTGCCTTATGTCTTTGGGGAGATATCCATTCGTACCTCACTTTACCGATTGACCATGAGGATTAACTCAATACACTTTCAACTTAGGCGATTACAAGTTTCTTAGGTGATTCGCTCTTCTTGTTCGACGATCAACAATATGTAGTATGCCATTCTTTTTATATTTTTGGCCATTCTTTCAAGCATCAATCGTTGCCTTGTCCAATTGCCTTCATAGCTGTAAATTATCAACATTTTATAAGAATAGGACAAAATTAGGCATTGAGTATTCAGGCATTGACATCACTCTTTGGACCTGACCAACGTACAACTCGAGACTCCCAATTGTGTGACTTATGTTGTCTAGGTATATACCAAAGCTTGACGGTTCAAAGATATCAAATCTACCAACTGACCGAGTATATCCCATATATGTTCACTATGGAGAGTTTAGAGGGAAACCGACTTATTCAGATGCAATCAATCCTTACTTACGAATCACACAATTTTTCATGCATATGTTTTAACAATAGCCATTCCCTATTCATGTGGGGGATTGTTGGGTTTTAAAGGTGTGAATAGGAAATGAAGGGTTGTGACTCTCTTGAAGGGTTGTGACTTTGCTGAAGGGTTGTGACCTTTATGAAAGTTTGTGTCTTTTCTAAAGGGTTGTGACCATTTGAAAGGTTTCGCCTTTTCCAAAGGGTTGTGGCCTTTCTGAAAGGTTGTATTTTTTCCAAAGAGTTGTGACCTTTACCCTTTATTGGCTATAAATAGAGAGACTTTCTCTCATTTTTCTGAATTGAATTCTTCCCTTCTTCTGCATACATTTCTTACAAAATAAAATCGATCGATCGTGTCTTTGTGTGTAATTCATTGCTGTCTTTTTGAGTTCATTAAAATTATTGAAGTTTGAGGTACAACTATACTTCTTTAATGGTTAATCATTTTTATCTTGAGAGTAATTACCCTACAACCTCGGGTACTTGAGGTGATTAAATTTCTTAAGGACACACAGTGGGTTCTGTGGACTCAGATAATTCTTTATTTTTCTTTACATATTTTATCATTTCTCGTTTGCTAATATGAATACAAGAGATAACAAGATTAATAAATTTATATTATTGTTGGTATTTTATGTGGTAAGGTAATTACTTTTATTTTATGTATTCTTTTTGTTAGGAAAAAAAAGTGAAAGAGAATTATTTTATCATATAATAAAAGACATTTGAGATGAATTAGTACTACTTTAATATGTTCGAGTATATTTTTTGTAGTAACTTTTTCTTGGATGGGTAAGATTATTTTTATTTTCTTCCCAACTACATTCAAGAATTGCACCCCTTTTGTTTTTTTTCAATGAGAAAAGTTATTTTGTGCATAAAGGCCACAATGCGCACTTTAATTATTTTTTCTCTCTATATTTTTGGTTTTATAAAACTATGAGAAGAAGTAAATGAACATATGTTATCTCCTAACAATATTTGAACATGAGTTTAATTTCTAGGTTAAATTCAATGTCTTCTAAGGACAATTGGAATATGATGGGAACTGGGAAAGGAAAAAAATTAGCATGAAAATTAACTTGAATGAAATCATTGCTGACAGATAGAATATGATTCAGTGGGAGTAAAAATCAGGTTCTATCTTTATTCTCCTTGATTATTATCTTTATAAATATGTATTTTTTTCAGATGGGGAAAAAGCTTTTATAGTTTTTTACTCAGTGTGAAATTTGATTGTGTCTGATTTTTAGATACTAAAATATTTTGATTCTTTTACTCCTTTGGTTTGAAGAATATAAGAACTTCACCGAATAAATCAAATTGTGCATTTGATTTGAAGAATATAGAAACTTCACCAATTTTGAAATATTTTGTTTGAATAAATATTCCGACTTAAAGACTGCAAAATCTTCGCCAGGAATATTAAGGCTAAACGATTTGAAGAATATAATAACTTCATCATTAGCTAGAAAAAGTTTTGTATTGGAGGTTTCTGGAGATGTTTTTAGTTTACTACTCTGTCTTAATGTGAAATTGATTTGAAGAATATAAAAACTTCATCAAAATTTAAAGTTCATTCGACTAACGATTAGAAGAATATAAAAGTTTCATCATTAAACTAGAAACAAGTTTACAAAGAATGAATCTTTATTGTGAGTATTCTAAATACTAGATGTCTGTCTACTTGTGACAGAAGGGAAAAAACACTAGTGACATAAAATTAGAGATTTTTATGTCTACAACGGGTATTTCTATGGATTAAATCTCCAAAAGAAGACTTCACGTTGTCAATGTGCGTTTTGATGGTATACAAGTTAAAATAATGGAAAATAATATGTGGAAAATAATTTAAAATACTTGAATAATATTTTTGAGATCATATTTAAAATGTGGGGGTTCTTTACTTGTGATAAAAATAAAATTTGACTTACTGTCTAATTTAAATTTGAAAGTACAAGATATGAAATTCAATGACATTCTTGTTCAAACACCTCAGAACATACCTTAGATAGAACAACAGATAAATAAGTGAACCACGGAGGGGTTCATGGGCCGTGAAAGGAAACACAACCCGTCGACCTGGTCGTGGTTTACCCCTAGCTAGGGTGGTGGACCACAGCGCCCTCCACGGGCCGTTGATCCCCATAGAGCCGTAGAGTGGCTCATGGAAATGAAGCATAGCCACTAGGGCTCAAGTTAGGAACCACGACCCACATGACGGTCCGTAGTCCCATTGACGGGCCGTGGATTGGTCCGTCGACCTTACCAAGTAGCCCCTAGCCCAAAGTTAAGAACCACGGTGGCCTTCACGACCCGTGGTCTTTCAAATGGTTCGTAAAGTGGCCAGTGGATGGGCATATCAGAACATGTAGGCACTGGCCTAGAACGACGATTCACTTGACGGGTCGTGGTACCATCGACGGTCCGTCATTGGCCTCGTGGATGGCCTTCGTAAGCTTTTAAGTCAGGGTAGTTTTGGTCTTTTCCCCTATGTATTGGGAATTTAAACTACATCTTTTAATACCTAAACTATGTTATTTTACTCTAACTAAACCTAATAATCTAGTTGGACATACCTGAAACCATCATTCTCCTAAAATCACCTAACTTAGAATGAAAACAAGAGAAAAGAGGCAATAGTTTTCCCAAGAACAAGCAGATGTCTTTCCCAAGTTTAGCCTTAAAATCCGAAGGATTTCTCCGAAGATTTTGTCACTAGGAATGTGGTATTTTACTAATGGGTTCCTTTCGCCCATTAGGTCCCTAGAAAAAAGTCAGTTCCTTGATTCTACATAGCTTGTTTAGACCTAGGATTTGTAAAACCTTGGAGTTTCAGTTGCTATAGTATCCATAGTCTAAATAAGATGTTTTCTTGGAAATGTTGCGTAATTCGTTGTGTAAAGCTCAGAACCCTGGTTTGTGTAAATTCTTTTATTTCATGAATTTTACTTCCTAGGTTAGTCAGACAAAAATAACATGCTTCAGATTTCGAATTCACATTCTCAATATATAAATGTTGCATTCTCAGTTCGCATGTAAGTTTTTAGCTTCAGTATTTCAGTTGCATTTTTGCTATATACATAATCAATTGGGAGTAGACTTAGCACCGAGTTTGACTAAGGTTCAGCGTGCCCTCAAAGTCCTAGAATTACGTACCAACAAAGGTTTAGAAGTCCCCTTCATTGGGCATCAACTTTTGTGATCACACGACATTCATGCATTTATACCCCTGGCAAGGTAAATTGGGTACTCTCAATGGGGCGTATACATTAAACAATTATGCCTTTATACCCCTGTCAAGGTATATTCAGTCCTCTCGGTTAGGTGTATACATCGGACTCCGCGTTTAGCTCACGTGGTTTATGTCAGTTAATAGTAGCTTCCACAGTCAGACTCTTAGTGCATTCACCAAGTTTTCTGCATTTATATCATTATACATTTCAACATGTTATCTTCATTAATAGTAATTGGTCATTGCATCCAGTTTAGTTTTGTGTTATATTTCAGAACATATCTATATCCTTCTTCAGATTATATCATTGTTCAGTTATGCATTGTTCAACTTATATATATTTTGTTCAATAGAGTATTTATATCCTGCACGCTCAGAACATTCCAAGTACTGTCACATACTTTCCCCTACATCATTTTATGATGTAGGTTCAGGCACTCAACATCAATATCACGCTTAGATCAATTCTCGATTCGACTGCAGTAGCTTCAGTGGTGACTCCTCATATTCGAGAATAGTAGACATGCTTTCTATTTTAGTCTTTATATTTAGTTTTCAATTTTGTTAGAGTTATGAGGGCATGTCCCAGCAACTCAACTCAGTTAAAGGCTTTTCAGACATAGTAGTAGATCCAGCTTGAGTTGTTAAGTGGTTGTTTAAGTTATCACTAAACTCTTAGTATATTTTATATATTCAGACTAGTTGGGTTTTTCCCCATTTTAGATATCCACTATTTTTAGCTTCCGCTTGGTACATGATTTACTTAGTTATATTTTCAGTATGCTTGTGATATGCCAGACTCACAATTAGCTTGGGGTCACTAGTGATCCTAGGTTCCGTGTTGCCTCTAAGGGGTACCCTTGGGGAATGATAAACATGGTATCAGAGCATGATGTTCAAGAGTCCTAGGGTGTCTGAAAGCCGCACTAAGTAGAGTCTCTTTCATGAGTGTGAAGCCTGCCACACCTAATAGACAGAGGCTACGAGGTGTTCTAAGAAAAAAATTCCTTCTTTCTTTTCAAGCCTGTGCCATAGAGTATAAACTTTTTTTAATCCTAATCTAACTCATACTCTTCACATTTCAGTAAATGCCTACTAAAAGAGGTAACGCAAGAAATCAACCAGCAGCTCCAACAGACAAATTGAATGAGAAATTCACGCATGCCGAGTTCAGGGTTGCTTTCCAAGTGCTTGCACAGGCCATGACTGCTCTAGTCAATTAGCAGGCTGTGACTCCAAATATGCCGTAGACTAACAATACTGCAGCAAGAATATGTGACCTCACTCGAGTTCACCCTATAGAGTTTCATGGGTCTCACTCAGATGGGGATCTACAAGAGTTTTTCGATTACATTTAGAAGGTAACATACATTATAGGTGTAACTCTAGTCGAGAATGTAGATTTGGCTGCCTATCAGTTGAAAGTAGTGGCCTACACTTGGTACTAGAAGTTGATGAAATCTCTTAGTACTAATGCAGGTCCAGAAACTCTTTCAAACCCCTTCTAAGTCTATACTACAATTGGTGACCCTGTTATAGCTAGACGGGTATACAGAAATTTACTATCACAGTTTCTCATAAAGTCACCTTAGCAGACCTTGTAGAGTTAGAAATGATTGATTTCGATATCATTCTAGGCATGGATTGGTTATACTCTTGTTATGCCTCAGACGATTGTAGAACTAGGATCGTTCGGTTTCAGTTTCCAAATGAGCCAGTCTTAGAATGGAAGGGTAATAGCTCAGTGCCTATGGGTCGATTTATCTCTGACCTTAAGTCTAGGAAAATGATTTGCAAAGAGTATATGTATCATCTCATTCGAGTTAAGGATTCAAAATCTGAAACCCAACTCCAGAGTCAGTCTAAGTAGTAAATGAGTTTCAAAAATTGTTCCCATAAGATCTTCTCGGATGTTCTTCCAAAAGGGAAATCGACTTCAGAATAGATATCCTTCAAGATACCCAGCCTATTATGATTCTTCCTTACATAATAGCTCCAGCTAAGCTTAAGGAATTAAAAGAGTAGTTGAAATACCTTCGAGATAAGGGCTTCATCAGACCTAGTATCTCTCCATAGGGTGGTCTAGTGTTGTTCGTGAAAAACAAAGACGGTTCCCTCAGAATGTTCATTGACTATCAGCAATTAAACAAATATCCTATCCTTATGATTGATGACTTGTTCGACCAACTTCAGGGTTCTTGTTTCTTTTCTAAGACTGACCTCAGATCCAGCTATCATCAGCTCCGAGTAAGAGATAGCGACATTCCGAAGACAACCTTCAGAACTTGGTATGGTCATTATGAATTTGTGGTTAGTCTTTTGGACTAAAAAATTCTCCTGAAGCATTCATGGACTTAATGAACAGGGTGTTCAAACAGTATTTGGAGTTATTCGTTATCATCTTTATTGGTGATATCCTGCTTTATTCTCGGAATAAGGAGGATCATGCGACTCATCTGAGAGTTGTTCTGCAAACTCTTAGAGATCGCCAGTTATTCACTAAGTTCAACAAATGTGAATTATGGTTACAGTCAATCGCTTTCCTTGGTCATGTGGTATCTAGCAAAGGGATCAGAGTGGATTCTTAAAAATTGAAGCAGTGGAGCACTGGCCCAGACCCACCTCTCCAACAAATATCAAAAGTTTCTTGGGTTTGGCCAGTTATTACAGGAGATTTGTTGAAGAATTTTCATCCATAGCTTCCCCATTGACCAAGTTGACTAAAAAAAGGTCAAATTTCAGTTGTCAGATGAATGTGTGAAAAGCTTCTCAAAACTGAAGACTAGGTTGACTACAACTCTTGTCTTGACTCTAGCAGATGGCTCAGAGGGTTATATGATTTATTCTGATGCCTCTAGGGTCGACTTAGGTTGTTTGTTGATGCAGTCGGGTAAGGTCATAGCTTATGCTTCTAGACAACTTAAGGTCCACGAGAAGAATTACCCAACTCATTAAATCGAACTTGTAGCCGTAGTATTTGCCCCAAAGATTTGGAGACACTACTTATATGGTATTCAGGTTGATGTGTTCACAGATCATAAGAGCCTCCAATATTTATTCAGCAAGAAATATTTGAATCTTTATCATTGGAGATGGCTTGAATTCCTCAAAGAATATGACATAAATGTGCTTTACCATCCGGGTAAGGCCTATGTAGTAGCCGATGCTCTCAGCAGACTGTCTATGGGTAGTATAGCACATGTTGAGGAAGAAAATAATGAGTTAGCCAAAGATGTTCACTGGCTTGCTCGCTTAGGAGTTTGCCTTACGGACACATTAGATGGTGGTGTGATAATTCAGAATGGATGAGAATTTTCATTGGTAGTGGAGGTTAAGGAAAAGTGGGACAGTGATCCCATATTATTTCAGTTGAAAGGTGTTGTTCATCAGCATAAAGTTGAGATTTTATCCTAAGGGGGAGATGGTGTGCTTCGTTACCAGGGTGACTTATGTGTTCCTAATATGGTTGAGTTGAGGCAGCAGATCCTTATAGATGCTCATTACTCTAGGTATTCAATTCACCCAGGTGCCACTAAGATGTACTATGATCTACACGAAGGCTTTTGGTGGAACGGCATGAAGAGGGACATAGCACACTTTGTGGCCTAGTGTCCTAATTGTCAACAGGTTAAGGTGAAACATTAGAAACTAAGAGGTATGACTCAACAGATTAAAATTCCTACATGGAAGTAGGAAGTGATAAAGATGGACTGCATTACGAGTTTACCTTGTACCCACACACATCATGACTCCATTTCGAGTGATAGTGGATAGAGTCACTAAGTCCGTTGACTTTTTAGCTGCCAAGACTACAGATTCAGTGAAGGACTACACCAAACTCTACATCAATGAGATAGTCAGGTTGCATGAGGTTCCCTTGTCTATCATCTCAGATAGAGGTCCCCAATTTACCTCTCATTTCTGGAAATCATTTCAGAAAGGTCTTGGTACTCAGGTATAGCTCAATACAACATTTCATCCACATACAGATGGTTAGGCAAAGCGTACCATTCATACCTTAAAGGAAATGTTTAGAGCTTGCGTGATCAATTTCAATGGTAGTTGGGACGATCACCTTCATCTCATAGAGTTTTCCTATAATAATAACTCTCATTCAAGTATTCAAATGGCCCTGTAAGAGGCACTATATGGGCACAGATGCAGGTCCTCGCTTGGTTGGTTTGAAGTAGGTGGAGCAGCTTTGATTGGGCCAAATTCGGTTCATGAGGCTATAGAGAAAGTTCAGGTCATCAAGGATAGACTAAAAACAACTCAGAGTCGTCAAAAGTCCTAAACAGATGCGAGGAGAAGGGACTTAGAGTTTGGAATCGATGATGAGATTTTCCTGAAGGTGTCACCTATGAAGGGGGTGATGAGATTTGGCAAGAAAGGAAAGCTCAGTCCTAGATATGTAGGTCGTTACAGAATCTTGAAAAGGGTTGGTAATGTGGTTTAAGAGTTAGAGTTGCTAGCAGAACTAGCAGCAATTAATCTATTCTTTCACATTTCGTTGTTGAAGAAATGTGCGGGTGATCCAGCATCGAAAGTACCATTAGAGAGTGTGGCTATGAAAGATAGTCTCACTTATGAAGAGGTGCCAGTGAAATTCTTGATCGTCAAGTTCATAGGTTGAGAAATAAGGAAGTCACTTCAGTAAAGGTTTTGTGGATGATCCAGTTCCTAGTGGGAGCTACTTGGGAAAAAGAAGCAACCATGATGGCCAAGTATTCTCACCTCTTATCTTCCGATTTTGTTTCAGCTAGTGGTAATAGTTCTTCCCCGGTATTCCAATTAATCTTGTGTAAATTCAGTCTCAGTATCTTGTTCCCTCTGTCATACTTCCATGTTCATAAAACTCAGTTCAGTAAGATATCAGTTTCTAGTAATCAGATAGTAAGGATTGTAGCCCTTCCCTCCATGCTCAACTTATCTAGACTTCATTCGAGGATGAGGGGAGATATTGTAACCCCTCAGAACTTAGCTTAGACTACACAATAGATAAATTAATGAACCACAGAGGGGTTCACAAGCTGTGAAAAGAACCACGATGTGTCGACCTGTGTGTGGTTCACCCCCAGCCAGTATGGTGGACCACAGAGTCCTCCACGAGCCGTGGATCCCCACAAGAGTCGTAGAGTGGCTCGTGGAAATGAAGTAGAGCTACCCGGGCTAAAGTGTTGAACCACGACCCACATGATGGTCGTAGTCTCATTGACAGGCAGTGGATTGGTCTGTCGACCTGTCCAGTAGCCCCTAGCACAAAGTGAAGAACCACGGTGGCCTTCATGGCTTGTGGTCCTTCACACTCTCTGTAAATTTGACTGTGGATGGGCGTACCAAAATCGGTAGGCACTGGTCAAGAACCACGTTCTTCTTGATGGGCCGTGGTCCCATCGATGGTCCGTCCGTGGCCTCATGGATGACCTTTATCGGTTTTTAAGTCAGGGTCATTTTTGTCTTTTCCCCTATGCATCGACATATAAACTAGGTCGTTTAATACCTAAAATACGTCGTGTTACTAAGTCTAAGCCTAATAATCTAGTGAGACATACCCAAATCCCTCATTCTCCTAAAATCACCTAACTTACAATGAAAAGAAGAGAAAATAGGAGATAGTTTTCCCAAGAACAAGCAGAGGTTTTCTTCATGTTCAGCCCCAAATCCATAGGATTTCTCTGTAGATTTCGTCACCAAGTATGTGGGATTTCACTAGTGGGTTGCTTTCGCCAATTAGGTTTCTAGAATTCAACTAGCTCATTGATTCTACATAGCTTGTTTAGACTTAGGGTTTGTAAAACCTTGGAGAATTGCTGTGATTTTAGTTGCTATAGTATTCATAGTCTAAATAACATATTTTCTAGGAAACATTGCATAATTCATTGTATAAAACTCAGAACCTTGGTTTGTGTAAATTATCTTAGTTAATAAATTATACTTGCTAGGTCAGTCAGACAGAAACATCATGCTTTAGATTTCAAATCTGACATTCGCAATATATAAATGTTGCATTCTTAGTTAGCATGTCAATTTTGAGCTATTCAATATTTCAGTTGCATTTTAGTTATATACATAATCTATTGGGAGTATACTTAGCACCGAGTTAGACTAGGGTTCAGCGTACCCTCAAATTCCCAGAACTACGTGCCAACAAAGATTTAGAAATCCCTTCCATTGGGCATCAACTTTTGTGATCACACGACATTCATGCATTTATACCCCTGGCAAGGTAAATTGGGTGCTCTCGATGGGGAGTATACATTATACAATTATGCCTTTATACCCCTATCAAGGTATATTCAGTCCTCTCGATGGGATGTATACATCGGACTCCACGTTTAGCTCACGTGGTTTATGTCGGTTAATAACAACTTCCACAGTCGTACTCTTAGTGCATTCACCAGATTTTCAGCATTTATATTAGTATACAGTTCAACATGTTATCTTCATGATTAGTGCTTGGTCATTACATTCAGTTTAGTTTTCTGTTACACTTCAGTACATATCTATATCCTTGTTCAGATTATATCATTGCTCAGTTACGCATTGTTTAGCTTATATATATTTTGTTCAGCAAAGTATCTATATCATGCATGCTCAGTACATTCCAAGTACTGACACATACTTTGCGCTACATTATTTCATGATGTAGGTTTAGGCCCTCGACATCCAGATCACGCTTAGATCGATTCTCAGTTCGACTTCAGCAGCTTCAGTGGTGAGTCCTCATACTTCGAGGACAGTAGACATGCTTTATATTTTAGTCTTTATATTCAGCTTTTAGTTTTATTAGAGTTAGATGGGGGCATGTGCGATCAACTCAACTCATTTAGATGTTTTTCAGACATAGTAGTAGATCCAGCTTAAGTTGTTAAGTGGTGTTTTCAGTTATCACTACACTCTTAGTATATTTTGTATATTCAGACTAGTTGGGTTTTTCCGCATTTCAAATATCCACTATTTTAGCTTCCTCTTAGTACATGATATACTTAGTAATAGTTTATGTATGCTAGTGATATGCGAGACTCACAGTTATCTTGGGGTCACTCGTGATCCTAGGTCCCGTGTTGCGTCTAGGGGGTAGCCTTGGGCGTGACACTTGTATTATGTTAGACGCACAAAATTCTTGGAGTATAGTTGATATTGTGGTCGTTGAGTGTTTCTTTACTAGTATATGATATGACTTGTATAAAACCACAAAATTATATTACTCATTCAAAATAATTGTGTTCTTTGATGAAGAAATGTCACTTAAAATATTGTGATTTTTCATGAAAATATATGTCTATTAAAATAAATTTATTTGTATAGATATGAACATTGTTGAAAAGTGATCTGTCATGTTTGTGTTGTAAAATAAATATTTGGGTCATATTGCCCTTATTGGTCTGATGAGACTATGGTTATGGGTAATTTTATAACAACCAAATTGAATGTTATGGAAAATTCCTTCTGAAAAGTACATATGACAAGGTGGTGACTCTAAAATAATGTGCTCATTTGACAAAGTTATAAGAAGTAAAGAACAAAATATTTGTGAGAAAAAGTTATTTGTCTTTTCAAATTAAGTATTTATGTTTGTTCTTACTTGCTTGAGTCAAACTACTTGTGACATGAACGCTTGGGACATGTCAATTACAAAATCTTGTGAAAATTGATCAACTTAGAAGTTTTGCATAACTTTGAGTGCAATAAATAAAAATGTCAAGTTTGTGTTGAATCTAAGTATGTTAAGCATACTTATAAAATTGTTGAAAGGAATCTTAATCCCTTAGAATTGATTCAAGCTAACATTTGTGATATGAAATCAACACCATCTCTTGGTGGGAAAAAGTTTTTCATAACCTATAACACCCCAAAAATTTCTAAGTTAAGCCCAAACCATTCTTGAATTGCGTATAAGGTCGTACTGAGTAGCTCTTCATTTTTATTAGGTGTTAAGGTCAATTCTTTAGTGTGAAAATGATTTTGGATATCAATTAAGGTCACTAGAATCTCCTAGCACAAAATTGAGTTGAAAGTTTCCTTACCGGTTAAGTTTTGACATAATATTTTACTTCGATCAACTTCAAATGACCATATATCTTAGAATATATAGAGTTATGTGGCCCATAACCTACCAAATTAAGGGTATTTGAATCTTCTTTCCAACACCACCAATTTCACCACAATCTGAGTTTTGAGTAAAAAGTTATCACCATTTTAGTAACATAATACAATGCAATGACGAATTAGCCGACGGGAAAACACTCAAAAGGATCATTTTTGTCTTTTTACCTCTAAGAAAACCCTAAAGGAATTTCTTGACTAATTAAAGGCCAAAAGATAATCAAATTTTCATCCTTTAATCCATCATTCCCTTCTCTCTCAAACACTAAGGCAATACCGTAAGGAAAAATCAAAGTAGAAGACTCCATTCAAGATTCTTCTTCAAGGTAAGTCTTTCTCCAAGAATTTCATTCTTTCCAACTCAAATTCCTCCATACAATTATGAATTACTAATGAAAATCATAATTCTAGGCCATAGAGATTTTAAGAAACTAATTCAAGAATCTCAAGAAAGGTTTTCTTGTTTGTTTACCTTCAAGCTAGCGCCTCAAGGCTTCTAATCAAGTTCTTCTTCAAGATTCTTCAAGAACCTAGTTCTTCCAATTATGTATGACCATCATAATTTTGGACTAGTTCGTCCTCACGCCCTACATCTACTTTCAAATCAGTAATCTTGGTTCTATCCTTAGATTTAAGTATTCTTGAGATGAGTTGATTTTGAGTTCTTTGGTTCTTGATTCTTTTTGAAATTCTATTCCTAATTATTGAATTGTTATATGTTATGCATTAAGATTCTCGAATAGATTCGTTCATGTCTATATTTCAATATGAACTCTATGAATTGAGTATTCTTGAGATGAGATGTATAGTTGAATTCTGAGTTCTTGAGTCCTTGAGTTTTGAGTATTGAGTTTTATATCATTCTTGAGATCTTTGAATTGCTTTAATCATGTATATAATTCAGCATGAACCCTATTTTGAGTTATAAATCTTAAGAAGCTTTTAAAGCCAACACTTGAGTTTTAAACTGAGTTTTGAGGAAGTAAAGATGAGTTTTTTGAAAAAAAGTTTCTAAAACATGATTAGTATTACAATTGAGTATGCCATCAATGTTTATGCAGTATGGTATCTAGATATACCATCAATGTTTATGCAGTATGACTTTCCGAGTCATCAATGATCATATCACAATATGACTTTTGATATATTTTTGAGAAAGAGTTTCCAAGTATTAATTGAGTAAGAGTATAAGGGAACTAACTATTCCCAAAGGTATCAATTTTTACATTGATAAAAGAGAAACTTTGATTTCTAAATAAGTTATGAGTTCAAAGATATTTCAAGAGCAGTTACCTCTTTTAAGAGGATAGATTGAGCAATTATCTCAAACCAGAGGAAGAGTATGTTTTTAAACATTGAGCATGAGTATACATTATTGGGAGTAGTATTAAGCACTGCTATGGAGATGATTTTAGACAACTCATATTCCTCATAAACCATGTATGCCAAAATGGGTACATGATCATACTTTTTAGATAAATCCTAAGTGTCTTTAGGCAGCTCTTAGAGAATCCACTTAGTTGAGGTGTTCTATACCTCGGCAAGGTATAGGATAGTTCTAGCAGCGTAGGCGAGATGTTTAGCTCATAGTGATGGTTCTCAGTTAGAAAATCTCCCAATAGAGTTAAAGTGTATTTTTTTATATCACTTATTATGTTGAGTTTAGAGATGAGAAAGTATTTTGTAATGCTTTAAATGATTTAACTCCTTTATTTCTTTACATTCAACTTGAGTACATTGTTATCTATTGTAGTCCTTTCCTTTAGTTATTTTTTATTCACCTATATTGCATTACATACTAGTACATTGAATGTACTGATGTCATTCGACCTGCATCTTTTAATGATTCAAATACAGGTTCTTAGGATCCACAACAAAGGTCTGTTGAAATCACTTCATGCACTTGCCTGCTTATGAGTGAGATCTCCTTGCTTACGGAGTATTCCAGTTTTATTAGTTGTTAGTAGTGGTTCTTTTGAGGAGTCATGGGTCTTGTCCCGACACTCATCTTTGTATAGTGAGGCTTCATAGATAGACAATTTTGGAGAGTCTTTCAGTTCCAGATGTTTTCTTTAAAACTTATGTTTCATACTCAGTATATTCAACAAAGTTTTGAGATTTAGTCAACCTTTTTAAATGTTTCTTTCAATTTGATGCTTATGTATGCTCAAGTTAGTCTTCCACTTGTAGTCAGCCAGGATGAGGCTTCTCTTAGGGACCAGTAATGGTTCTTGAGTGCCAGCCACGTCCAGGGTGTAGGCTTAGGTCGTGACATAACTTTTATCAAAATTTGCACTAGATAATATTATGTCTATTTGCTGCTTGGTAAGGGTGAAGCAATGGAATCATCTAGGCAATACAACACTGAAGTTGAAAATCAGCTGGATAAATTTATTTTGTCATGATTAGAAGTGATGGATGCGGAGAATATGAATCTTCTTCTGCAGAAATATATTTAGAAAATGGAATCATTCATCAAATTACTGCACAAGAAAAAAAGAACTTTAAAGAAAATGTTGAATCTCCTACTTATAAGTTCTGATTTACCACAAAATTTGTGGGGATTCTATCTTTATAGCAAAAGAGAACAACAAAAAGTGTGTCTGTTCAGAAAAAGAGAAACAAAAAATTTTATTTGTTAAGAAAGAGAACAACAAAAAAAAACTTTTGTTGGTTAAGAAAGGGAGCAACAAAAGGTTTTGTTGTATCCTAAAAGAGAATCTCCTGTTTCCCCTTAAAGTATATACAAGAAATAACTCTTGAAAGATAGTGATATAACAATTTCCAATACAGTCTATTCCATATAAATATGGAAATGAGGGAAATCCAACTTGAAATATTTCATAGTGTGGGGGTATCTAGAAAATATCTATCTTCTTATTCCCAAAAGGGTCAAATAGGACCTAAGACTGTGGATTATATGTTCATTGGATATGCTACAAATAGTAAAGAATGTCGATTTATGATTCATAAGTCCAAACCGTCGAATAGTCAAGTGAATGGTCTAAATGGCCTTGGAAAGAACCAAAGGGGAATGTACTTAATAAAGAAATTTAGAGGTATAGTAAATGTGAAAGGATAAATTATTTTCTTCGAGTTTGATTTTGTAACATTTCTTCTTGAAAATGAGTCTCATACATTCAAAGAAGCTATGCCTTATGTAGACTCATCCCTTTTGGAAAGAGTCTCTCAATAGTAAGATAGATTCAATCTTGAGCAACCATACTTGGGAGTTGGCTGATCTTCCTTCAAGAAATATACCATTGGGTTCAAAGTGGATCTATAAAAGGAAAAAGAAAGTTGATGGAACTATTAATAAATACAAAGCAAGACTTGTTTCCATAGGTTTTATACAATAAGAAGGTCTTAATTATTTTGAAAACATAATAGTCAGTAACTGGGAGTACATCAGTTCATATGTTAATTGTACTAGTTGTGGTATATGACCTTGAAATTCGTCATATGGATGAGAAAACAACTTTCTTAAATAGAGATTTTGAGGAAGAAATTTACATGGTACAACCCGAGGGCTTTATGGTTCATGGTAAAGAAAATAAAGTGTGTAAACTTGTTAAGTTACTTTATGGACTAAAAACAAGCGCCCAAATAATGACATGCGATGTTTGACCAAAGTATATTTGCAAATGCGTTCAAGATTAATGAATGTGATATATGTTTTTACATTAAAGACACTTCAAATCATAAGGTCATTTTTTGGTTTTATGTTGATGACATGTTGATCATCAAAAGAGACATTTGTGACATAAATGCTACTAAGCATATGGTAGAAAGTAACTGTAACACCCCAAAAATATTTTGAGCTAAGACTTGAACCATTCTTCTTAGTGAGTGAGATTTTACCAAGGAATTAAAAATTTCTTAAGTGTTAAGGTCACTAGATGTAGCACCTTGAGTTCGAAAAAGAACTAAATTGGAAATAGCAAAATCTGAAATTTTGCAAGTTAAGCTAGGTATGAGTTTTGAGTTGACTTCAAACGACCATAACTCCTAGATCAAGATGATTTAGGTGTTCTGCAAGATACCGTAGGAAAGATATTTGAATTATCTTTCCAACGCTACCGATTTTTCTATGTTTCGAGGTCGGATGACTGAGATATGGCGTTTTAAGATAGGCTGTCCAGTTAAGGAAAGTAAGCCAAAAATAGAGAGGGGTATTTTGGTCTTTTCCTTACCCAATCAGATTTAATTCGATTTTAGTAATATTTTAAGTGTCTAATCCTATTAGGTTCAGTTTTATAAATCCTAAAATTAGCCTAGGGTTTTAATTGAGAGTTCAAGAAAAGAAAAGAAGAGGGAAGACGAGAAAAGAGGAGATGATGAAGCGTTCATCGACATTCGTGAGAGTTGTTGCAGATTGTCGCCATGGGTTTGATCCCTAAGAGGTATGTAAGCTTCCATAGGGTTGGGTTAGTTCACCCACACCCCAATCATATTATTTTCAGTGCAATTTCATTCTTAAAGTTGAAAGATTAGAGTTCTTGATGAGTTCTTAATAGGTGTTCTTGAAGTTCATTCTAAATCTTGTTGTGTTGGGGTTTTGAAGATTTCTTCAGATGAAATTTAGTAATTTGAGTATATGAGAGTGTAATAATGTTAAGTAATCGAATCCAAGTAATTGGGAAGAAACTGTTCTATTTTAGGCAAGTTGGGGTGAGAAAACGAGCAAAGAAAGACATCGAAATTTTTTGGGTTGGGGCCTGGCGTGTCAAGCCAGCCAGAGCGCCCCAACCACCTCTTTGAACTTTAGGGGCTGGCTCCTCATGCCACTCAGAGCACCAGGGTCGCCTGCCCCCACCCGTTGTTCTTCATTTCATCCGTTTGAGTTCTTTCAAAGGGTACCTTTACTCCCCTTTGATTCTAAACACTTTAAACTACTTATAAACACCTAGAAATAATTCATAACATGATCATAACCTTGAATTAATAATTCAAATTCAAGGTAGAGTTGAGAATTAAGTTTTGAGAATTCTTTCAAACATTCTAAGAAAGTCCCTTTGAGTTTTTTGTGGAGTCTTCTAGAACTTCTAGTAACTTGTTTCAAGACTCGAGCAAGTGAGTATGAGAATGATGAGAATGTATTCATGAGTCTACTTTGTCATCCTGAAATCCTTCAAATCATGAAACATAACTCTTGAATTCAAAATTCACATTCAAGAGAGAGTTAAGAGTAAAGTTCAAGTAAGCCTTTGAGTTCAATTGTGAATCCTTTGAGATCAACTATTGATTTGAACTAAGTTCTGAGAAAGTAAGTAAGAGAATGAGAAGAGTCGTACACATGAGTCCATGTTGTTATGTACATCATCGAGTCGAGTTGTTTCATGCCCATAATTCGGCAAGAACTTCGTAAGTTGAGCATCTTTCAGAGAAGTGGTATCTTCAAGTTTTAAGCCTTTAAGTGTTGAGTTCCTAAGCCCTTTTGAGAAGTATCTTTGAGTTCTTGAGTTAAGAAGTCCATGCTTATAATTCCGCATAAACCCTTTGAGTTGAGCATTTTTTAAATGAGTAGTATCATTGAAGTTCTTAAGTTCCAAGTATTGAATTCTATCTATGGTTATTGAAAACTTTGCATTGAGTCATTCATGTCCCTAATTCGGCATGAACCATATTTTAAGGAGTCTTTTACAAATGTTTTAACTTTGTTTTAAGACTTAAGCTTTGAACTTAAGTAAAGAATAAGAGTAAAGTCTTTTATAAACGCTTTAACTTCGTTATAAGACTAAAAGTTTCAATTTAAGCAAAGAGTAAAGAGTTGAGTTCATTTCTCAGAAGTTATAAGGGAACTAAGTATTCCCTAAGAGTTTATAAATGTTTTTACACATTTGAGCAAGAAAAGGGAACATGATTCCAAGAGAGCCTATGGGCTAAGCTTTGAGTAATTATCTCAAACTAAAGAAAGAAGTTTCTTTAAAAGCATGAGCTAAATTATATTTTGGGAGTAGTATTGAGCACCGATGTGGGGATGCGAGTTCATATTAACACAAGTCTCCATGAAAACCATGTAGGCATCATGGGTTTTAACGGGTCAAACTTTTTAGATGGTCATGTAAGTTAAGCTAGTGGATCACTTAACTTAAGTAAGGTCCTATACCGATGGCAAGGTTTAGGATGGTCCTTGGCAGTGCGAGGTAAAGTGTCGTATCATCACTATAGCTCTTAAGTGATGGTTGTCGATTAGAGAAACTCTCACAGAAGTTATTGTATTCTTATATACACAGTTATTTGTATTTTTACATACATTTCAGAGTTATGTTGTATCCTTGCATACACACAGAGTTAACGGCATGTTTTCAAACAGTTTGTTTCTTTATATGGCACTTGTTTTAAATTGTTTTATATTGAAATGAGTTCAGTCATATTGAGTTGAGTATCCAGAGTTGAGTACCCAGAGTCGAATATCATATCTTTTAGTTGAGTATCTTATCTCTGACTTCAGTACCTTATCCTTGAGTACTTCGGAGTTGAGTAAGTTTGAGTAGTTTTGAGTATTCTTGAGTATTCCTTGAGTTGAGTAAGTTTGAGAAGAGGTAAGTATGTTTCCTGTTTATCAAAATTCAAGCTTATGTTTATGCTTTAGAATTATTCTTACATGCTCGTACATTCCACATACTGAGCCATTTGACCTGCATCTTCTCATAATGCAGACACATGTATTTAGGATCATCAACAGGAGATTCGTTGATACATCTGGGAGTTCGAGTTAACTATGGTGAGCCTCCTTCTTTCCTGAGGATTTCCTTTACCATTTAGTTTAGTCAGGATGTCGTGGGTCTTGTCCCGACTTCCATCTTTATCAGTTAGAGGCTTCATAGATAGTCAGTATAGTTGAGAAGTCTGTATTATTCATTTATTTTATTAAATGTTTTAAAAGACTTAAGTTGCCTATTTTATGGCGAGTTGAATATATTATTTTTATTCTAAGTTGTTCATTTGAGTTAAAGTTTTGTACAAAATTGAGTTTATGGAATTTTATTTCAGTTTTTAAGCTTTGTATGCTTGAATCAGTTTTCCGCTTGTAGTCAGCCAGGATGAGGGTTCGCTTGGGGACCATCAATGGTCTTCGAGTGCCGGCCAC
>JAJOOF010008223.1:0-26106 GCA_029582545.1 Solanum lignicaule | reverse complement strand
CTAAATTCCCAATCAGCGTTTTAATTTTTTGGAACTAAACATCATTTTCTGATTGCATTATTATATTTTTAAATAAATTAAAACGCCTAAAATATAAGATGATAAAAGAAATGCCTCTGCTCGAATTCGAACACGCGACCTCGCGTGCAGTAGAGTGAATTCCTGAACCCCCAATGCCACTGAGCTACGCCTTTGGTGTATGTTCAGGGGGTTCAGTACTATATATATACACGTATATTAAAAATTTAATCTTATATATATAGTGTAATTTTTCGACGAAGGGGGTTCGGATGAACCCCCTTTTCCCTACGTAAATCCGCCCCTGATGTTGTATGTGGCAAAGTGTTAGCAAGTCAAGAACTCGCACGTTTAATTAGAAGATGAAAGTAACGGAAATGAGGATGCTTAGATGTATGTATAGGCATACCAAGAAAGATAAGATTAGAAACAAAGATATATATATATATATATCAAGGTGGAGTAGCCTACGACCTATCACCTATGTGGTGGACAAGATGTGGGAAGTGAGATTGAGATGATTTGGGCACGTAAAGAGGAGATGCGAGAGTCCGTTGGTAGTGTTAAGTCTAAGAAGAGGTAGAGGTAGAGATAGATCGGAAAAAAAAATTGAGAGATGTGATTAGCTAAGATATGGTTTATCTTTAGCTCACCAAGGACATGACTTTATATATTAAAGAATTAGGGTAGAAAGTAAATTAGTAGGGAACCAAATGGTTTCTCCTTTCTTCACGGGAAAACATGTTTTTAGTTTAGAGCACCTTCTATATCCCTCTTCTCCGTATGAATATCATTATTAGAAGAGAGAAGTATCGAAAACACTTTTAAACTTGACGCAAATTATTAGTTTCATCCTTGAACTATTGATAGGCTTAAAAACACTCATTTACTTGACAAACTCAAGCTAAATACACCCTATCTTGCAACATTAGTGAAATACACCCCTAAATTCTCATCAAGTTTAGGGATGTTTTCAACACTTCTCTCGATTTTTATTAAGAACTTCATGCTCCTACAAGAGTTTGAGACCACTTGTTATGTCATGTGGCATATCGTGAGTGTAGCGGGGGTATATCTAAGTTTAGTTAGTTAAATAGAGGTGTTTTCAAGGTTATCAATAGTTTGAGGATAATGAAACTAATAATTTACGTCAAATTTAGTGAAGTTTTTGATACTTCTCTCGTTAGTATTTCATTATTATCTTATCTTTCAATTTATTACTATTGTTGTTCTTTTACTTTGACTATTGTTTAGTACTATTTTTGGTTGCCAATAATTTTATTTTCTTTAGCATTTTAATCATAATTTGTACTCTCTTTTTTTCTCAAATATGTGTTGGAAATACCTTTCTTGATCCTGGGATCAGTCACAAACAATCTTTCTATTTTATATAAGATAGATAAAAGATCAATATACACCCCATGCTCCCCAAAAATTATTTATAAAATGTATCTGAAAAAAATTATATATTTTAAATACGTTTTATATTGTACAAATTATCTATTAAAAAAATTCTCAAAAAAGGTTATTTAGAAAAGGGAAAAAGAACAAATATACCCCAAAATTATCGTAAATGGTATGTAAATACCCTTCGTCATACTTTTGGGACATTGGTGCCCCTGCCGTCCAAAAATTAGAGCATATATGCCCTTCACTTTAACGGAAGACTAAATAGGGACACGTGACACAATTTTATCCGTCGATCTCATATTTAATAAATGTCAGATCTGTGGATAAGATTATGACACGTGTATGTCCGTTAATATAAATGATATATATGCTCTAGTTTTTAGACGGCAGGGACACCAATGTCCCAAAAATATGACGAAGGGTATCTGCGTACCATTTACGATAGTTTGGGGATATATTTGTTATTTTTCCCTTTAAAAAACAATACTACAACTAAGATCTCATTACCTTTCCTAATCAATGATCGATACAACTTTGAAATGAAAGGATCCATCTCATACAATTATTCAACCATATATTTTAAAAATATATTAAAAGACTGACCACACCATAAAAAATAATTTATAAATTAATTTACTCAATCATACAATTAGCAAATTGAAATTGAATAATATAAGAATTTTCCATTTTTTCTTCTCCGAACGCCAACTGTCCCAGCTTATTGCGTGAAAGACGGTAACGACGTCAGCTCAATCAGTAATCGGCGACAAATTCAATCACTGAATTCTTTCAAATTTCTCCGACTCCGTCGTCGTCTCCGATTCCAACAACCCTAATCCCCTTAAGAACAAAACAATTAGCATCAATTAAGGGTTAGGGTTTTCAGGAATTATATTCAGTTGAATTGTTAATTTCCGATCGTTTTTTCGTTGAAAAAGGGGGAAAGCAAAATATGACGAGGATGGCGAGGAGTTGTATGCAGTCATTGTTGAAAGTGGTGAATTCGGTTATTGGAATGGTAGGAATCGCGATGATTTTGTATGCTCTTTGGATGTTTAGGGTTTGGCATAAGCAGATGGGTCCGTATCCTCCTCCCTTCTTTGGACCTGATGCCCCTGCACCATGGTAAAATGTTGTTTCACTTTCTTACAGTATGTGCGTGAGCTTTATGAAAGTTAGTCACTTTACGTGATAGTGGGGCAATCTTTGTTGCTCTTTTTTGCTTTAACAAAAGCTAGGACTTTTTTTAAAAAAAATTGGGTTTTGGAGTTCTTTTTGCTGTCTTAGTTTGCTCTAACTTTTGATTTGCGTGTTTTCTGCTTATTGGATGCCGTGGGATACAAAGGAGTGGGGATGTTAATTTGCTTTTGCTTTATTGAAGTTCATTTCCGGGAGTCATGGTCAATTAACTATACCCCAGCTATGTGAATCCTCTGTATCTCATTACTCATAGGATCCATTACAGTAAGACCTTACAGAGTGGACTTTGGGTCACACACCTCGCGCAACGGCACAAGCTCCACTATTATACTAAGAGCTTGCATCGTCCCACTAGTATAGGTACCGATAATAGGCCACGCCATTGGTTATACTTGGACTATCTTTACAATGATCTAGGACCAACTGTGATTTGAATCATTTTATTACCTTAAAATGAATAGATATGAGGATATTGGTATCATGCATCATGAATGGAATGTTTGATGGAAGCACTTATGATAAGAAATTGACTGCCTATGGAAGTAGATGTAGAAACCACCCAGACCTTTTCTTTTTCTTTGTTCTCTTTTTAGTTTTGTTCAGTAAAAAACCGATGGTGTTTCTTTATTTGATAGTAGAATTTCACACACTCATACAAATGTGTTGAGAATGATAATTGTCAAGATTTGGATATTCCCATGTTTCATAAGCTGTCAGATGTTTGCTCTATTTTTTTGAAATTTGGATATTCGTATTGTAAATTTAGTGACACAACTTTTGTCTAATGTAGGTTCATTTATGCAACACTTGGTCTTGGAATAACTTTGTCCATAGTCACTTGCTCGGGTCACATTGCTGCAGAGACTGCTAATGGCTGTTGTTTATATATTGTATCCTTTCAATTATTTTACTTTTAATTGATTTATGTTGAATGATCTTCGTCTTTTAAGCTGCCTTTAGTTTGTTGTTTTCTTCGTAGAGGGGTTGCGGGTGTCAGGGTGGAGATGAGTCTGTTTTGAGAAAGTTGCCTGGACAAGCTTCATCCTACTCTGTAGTAATCAGCTAGTAGTTCAGCAGACTAATGGATGCGTTTTACCGTCTTCACCTTCTAGGAGGAAATTGTGTTGATTCTATATCTAGCTTGGACTGCAGAATCTTCTTGCTCTACTAATGAGAATAAACAATACTCTTGTTTACTACTTCTGTCAATGCTACTTGCATGTGACTTAAGTTCTGTTTATTGATATATTTTTCAATAAAAGAACAATTAACAATTATCACTTTCTTTGTGATTACCATTTCTATTTCGTTTTGTGGGTTGATATAATCTCTACACCTGTGATTGAGGAGGACAGGACAGGACAAAGGAGAGGGACTCTTTTGCAATTGACCATGTGCGAGAAGTTAGAACTAATCGTCATTTTTCATGGGTGCTATGCTCTTTTACCCAAGCATGCTTTCTTCTTCACTTTCTAGATTTGATGCTTAAGTGTCTTTGTTCCCGCTACCTTTTCAGCATATATCTTTATTTGATATTAGTCCTTTTGCTCTACGGAAGTTTGAGAACTTGAACTTGCTTCTAAGACTTGATATGGGAGGTTGGAATGATTTCTAATTTGAAACTATTAGGATTAAGATGATTGCCCTTATTCAACTTGGCAGTGCTAAATCAGAATTGGTCTTTTTTCTTTAGATTCCTCAGTTAAGTTGCTTAATATGTACATCTCCGGGTTTTGTGTATGGCTATGTAATTTAAAATCCTGCATCATTGAGTGACTATTCCATTAACACAGTGATGTTTCTCCTTAAGTGGTATAGTACATGGTTTTTGTGTTCCTACTTCTCATGATAGAAGCAGCTGTGACGGTAGATATATTCCTTAACAGAAACTGGCAAGAGGTACTGCAATTAAACACGCACCACATATCTTGATCTTAGATATAGAGCTTTTAGTAAACTTTTGGATATTGATTAGTATTTGATTTGACCTGATCAGGACTTTCCCAAGGACACGACAGGAAATTTCGATGAGCTCAAACACTTTGTGAAAGATAACTTTGATATCTGTAAATGGATTGGCTTGTCAGTAGTGACTGTGCAGGTCCGTCTCCTTCCACACTCATATACTACAATACTATGATAAATTGTTTTCCTTTTTGTTGTGTGGCTATATGATTACTCAAATTAAATCCTTTATATGATTTATCATTAGCACACATCGCTGTCTGAAATGAGTGAGATAAACCAGTTCCAAGTGATTATTACAATTAATGAGCTGTTCTTTTAAACCATTCCTGCATCTCTCCAGTCTTCTGCCTTCTATACTGTAACTTAGATTAGGCTGTTGATGAGAAAGAAGGTTAGTTGATGTTTTTCAGCCATTCCCATGTATTTGTCTGATAATAATATTGCGGATTCTTGTGGCTGGAATTTGTTACTAGACCAGAATGTGTATCTGGTGCCATATAAGCTTAATTTGCTCATCTCATTCGTTCAGGTGGTTGTAAAATCTCACATCGGGGGTTGAAGTCCTTTCAGCCTTCCATATTCTTGCTTATTTGACCATTTGCCTATATCTTTCCATGTGCAGGGGCTAACTATATTATTGGCAATGATCCTCAAAGCTCTAGGACCACATCAGGAAAGGTGTTATTATGAGAGCGATGATGATTATATGCCCGACAGAGTCCCACTATTGAAGAGTTATGTTCCTTCATCTTCTTATGTTGTCGGCGACCCTATGTATGGACCTAAGAATGATGCTTGGAATATCAGAATTAACAGCAAGGTAGGCATTCTCTGCAGATTCATAGGAAAGAAGTCATTTATGTGCTCTTTTCGAAAGATATTTGGGTTTGATGATATATGATTTTACTGGTTTGTATTTAATCAATATGCAGGTAGGCAGATGAGCACCAAGTTCAGTTCGGTCAATCAGCAAGAACCAAATTTGCGATACAATCGTTTGCATTGTGCAAAATGTGTGTAAAGTTGAAGGTGGAATTCACATGCTTTCGACCTTTGGTAGAATTCGTATAAACATATGCAGTGTTTGTATATTCCCGATTCCATACACTCTTACACTTGCTGGATAATGTGAAAATTTAGCTCTCAAGAATCGAAAAATTCCTACTTCGATCGCCTTATGTTTATATTATATATAATATAATAGTAGAATCATGAAGTTTACCAGTACAAAAAAGAAGAAATCTCATCGTTGAATTCTTTTGCAGTATTTACTTATTTGTTCGTCCCTATTGTCGAGTAACAAAATCAATCATGCTTGTGTTATTATAAGTAAAAATGGAGACCATTTAGATCTTCTCAAGTACTTCTTATCGTTGGTGTTTCCTTTTTGTTATGATTGTAAGTCTATTAAAGATACATTTGACTCAAATGCAGTCTGTTATCACACTTCAACAACAAACAAAAAAAATGTGTACTCGGTAACTTTGAAAAAAATTATATATTTACTTTGAGGGAGGGATATATATTTAGTTGTGCACCCTTACAAACAAAAGCATACCTTGGGGCGTTGGTTGAGCCTGCAATCAGCATATATATTCATCACACCCTTGACCACGAAGCTATCACAATCAACTGTTACAATAAACCTAAAATCTAAGTAATAGGACCCATACTCAACTTATATATTTTCGCTACTGCTTACACCACTATGATCAGTTGGACCCAACATTATCTCTCAAGTAAAAAAATTCTCTAAATTAGTTTTGTGATCACACTTCTTCAATTTGTGGACTAATGTCACCTTATGATTTGAGTGACAATTTCCAATATATATATATTTTAATTTAAAAGCCACTCACTATATATCTAACTCCTAATAATACTACGAAGAACAGTAGTGATGCCTGCTGAATGGAAATCAAATATCTATCACTTAATAATTAATTATATATTCTCCATAATGGTACTTTTTCACTTTAACTAAATCAAAATTATTAGTTTAGCAGACATTATGACCAAAAAAATCTTTAAATTACTTTTAATAGCCTTTTCAACTTAGCTGCCTGTTTAATTGTGGTTCGTCCAGTTTTAGTTTAACAATTAATCTGTAAATAACTTTATTCAAAAGAATCTAACTTCAATCTTTTGAAACGTAATTAGCGCAATACAATTAATTAGATAAATTATGTCATCTTTAACTTTATGACTTAATTAATTAATATTCTATATTTTTTTTAGCTTTATCAGTATGTACTAGTGCTCTCTACCAATGTGATTAGATTTATTCATGGAAAAAAAAGAAGAGAGATAAATGTGAGACAGGGCTTTTAAAAGTTGCAATATTTAGAAGAGTGAAACTTATATTAAAAAGTAAAAAAATTCATGAAAAAATTAGAAATTTCGTTAAAAATGTTCGAGTGATAAACCACACAAAAAAAGGTTACATAATAAAGCCAAAATGATCGGCCATGGCACATGTGAGTTCGAAGATACTGAATTTTTCTGTTAATTTCTAATCATTTTTTTTTTAAGATTTGGGGATTGGATACTCTTTAACAACCTCTAAGTTTGTAATAATAATATATAATCTCATTTGTTGTTTTCATAAAATACACGATTCTTTTTAAAGAAAGTTTATCATAAACAGTACTATTATTTGTTTATATTCCTCATTTTATAAGATAATAGGATTGTTATGTTTGGCCCTTCACATATTACATCTTAAATCGTTTGAACTTTGGAGTAATTAAGAAGTTGGTCGGGATTAGTAAAATGTCACGTTTTACTCTCTACGTTGTTTTATACAAAACACTATTAGCTTATGTATTTTTATCTAAAAAAAAATAATTAAGTGAGTGGTCAATTCTCTACGTTGTTTTATACAAAACACTATTAGCCTATGTACTTTTACCTAAATAAAAGAAATTATGTGAGTAGTCAATCCTCTACGTTGTTTTATATAAAACAATTTTAGCCTATATGTATTTTTACCTAAAATAAAGAAATTAAGTAAGTGGTCAATTATTTGGATAGACAAGAAAGTAACGCGAAACATATCACGAAGAAATAACATGATTTGTACGCTCTTCAAATGAATTGATTTTTAGTTTTTACTTTAAAAATAAGCATTTTTTTTTTTATCCTTAACAATCAAATTTATGCATAGCAACATAAATTCTGTAAGAACGCCAAATATAACTTATAAAATATAAATTTATACCTTGCAAAAAAATTATTTACCTTGACGGACAAAAGTACTATAGATTCCATATTATTGCCTCAATGACCCACAAATCACCAATGTGGCAATGACTCCAACTTTTAAGACTTTTTTTTCAAGATGTTTAATTTTCTTTCTTAGTAGTATTAACTTTTCTTGTTGAAGAAAGAAAAAATGTCCTATATTTTGACAATAAATTTGCATTTGAACTTCCAATCACCATTCATGCCACAAATTATGCAGTGAGACATCTTTTTTATTTTATATATAAAAAAAATAAACACTACTTTTTATACTACTAAAAAATGCAAGGTGTGATAAAAAGGAAATAGAGTCATCTTTCCATTGTTTTTGAATATAAAAATTGTAATCATTATATCTCTTTCAAATGACGTTTGACTTTTAAGCTTGGTAGGTTGTGCAAGTTATGAGCATTGTACTACACCTAGTTGCTAACTTACATAGAACAATAATTTAACACTCTATCGGTTCTAAAATAGTTGTCACGTTTCACTTTTTGAGAGTTAGTTTAATTAATTTTCAAAGCTAAATTAAATTAGATGAATTAAATTTTAAAATTAAAAATTAGATATTCAAAAATGGTATGAAAAGTACTATAAACTGCAATTTTCTCATATCAATATGAGTTGTCAAGTGATGATTGACCGAGGGGACTTTCATCATGTAGATAAGTACATATAATCCATTTAAAGACAAGTAGACATGACATTAGGCTAGTGTCAATGGAGTATGTAAATAAAGACAAATCAAATGGTTTTTTATTGGTCAGATTCAAACTGTTGAGTAACGATTGCTCCATCTCTTAAGAAAGGACGTGAATGCCTGTCTTATAATAAAGGGTACTCTCTTCTCTGATGTGCGCTATATTATTATGTCGTTTGACTCTCAAAAAGAAAATTGTGACAAGTATTTTAAAATACTGAGGGTAGTTTTTACACTCATAAGAGTTGATTACATGTCTTATATTGCAAGTTTAACATGACCCGTCTTGGACATATATCATATATAATAAATTGCTCAATTATGAACCATTGCATGATATCTTAATCAATGATTTTCTAAGTCCACGCACATATATATAGGGAGACAAAATGATGTTGACAAAGCTATAATGAAAAGATGAATCTCAAAACAATATCCAGATCTTATAAACTAGGACATTATTCAGTCATGTTTTTATATAATTTGGAAATTAAGATGAAGAAATAATACTTAGAGAGTAATTCTTTTGTGTTTGTCATTCGATATCCAACGACATTGAAATTTTTTGAAGGTAAAACAATTTCTAGAAAAGAAATTTCATTTTTACGGCTCAAACTCAAAATTTCTTTAATTAAGAAAGAAAGAATAAGAATAAGTTGTGAGCACTAATGTTTACAAGTGAAATTTAGTCATCGGACTAACAGAAACAAAATTTATGGTGTAATATGTATTTTGCAATTAAGACGTAATTATTATTGCATTACATTTTGTTGGTTAAAAACTTCACTCTTGAGCTTTGATGCTATTTTAAAATTTAGTGTGATGATCCACACAGAGGAGGGTCAAATAAGATTGATAAACTTTTAGGTTGGTAAACTGCTGAAAATGAGAAGCACATGTCATTTTAAGTAAATTTCTCATAGAAATGATCAGAGAGGAAAGTGCAGAGTTTTATAATACACAACACAACTTTTATAATATACAACACAACTTCACATGATACACACACTTTTAGAGTTCAATGTTGTGTAGCCTGAAACACAAATTCGTGCTAGCCTAAACCAAAGCAAACTATACGTGTCATTGACTCTAATAGGGACAAATTAAATATGATATCAGAGCATGTATCCCCTCAGTACAATGATAGGCAAAATTCAATGGGGACGTTGAATTCCTAAGGGGTGGGGGTCTGTTAGGCCTCTTGATAGAGGACGGATTGATGAGGGCGAGCAAAGTAGGAATGAAAAACTTTTGAAGATGACATGTACATGACACCTTAGGTGAATCTCACATCGAAATGAGAGTAAAAAGTGAAAAAAGTTATAAAACATAACTCAACTTAATATGATATACATGTTTTTAAGACTCGATAGTCGATATAGCATAGTCCAAAAGATAAATATGTATAAACCTCGCCTAAAACAAACAATATGTGTCATGGACTTGGATCTTGATCTAGTCCTTTCTGCATCAATTTTTTATTATTAATAATAATAAAAAATCCACCACATTTATTTTAATTAATTTAATAAAAATTAGTAACTCTATGGTAAAACTCTAGTCAGCAAAAGCTGCCAAACTCCTTCACACCAAACTACAAGTCCACATATATATTTTGAGAACAAAGACCCAAATTTTCCCAAAACCCAATATAACAAACAATAGTAACGGCAGAATCATCTATTCTTTTTTTTTTCCTTTTGTGAAATGACCATTATGCCCTTGTACACTGACAGTTGATTTCTAAAAAGACGAGAAGAAGCTTGCTGAATTAACGCCTTAACCGTCGGTGGGCCACTCTAAATAAAGTAGTGGCACTATCGTTAATAAAATAACAAGCGATGGGTCACATGGACATAAAGGGTGTGCTTGACTAGTTGGAAATATTTTTAGTACTCCCTCATCCTGTCTCATTTTATATGAGGTAGTTTGATTCGGCACGGAATTTAGGAAAGAAAGAAATTTTTTTAAAAGTTTGGTTCAACATGAATGATAGAAATTAGTGTGATGGTAAATCATTTTATTAAGGATAAAATAAACATTTTATAGTTAAATTGTTACTTAATATAAAAATGTGTCATTCTTTTTTGAACTGACTAAAAAGGAAAGCAAGTCACATAAATTGGAATAGAGGGTACTAGTAAAGAATCAAGATTTCTTAAATTTGTCTATTTACTCTATTTAGATACACAGATTATTCTAATTGATATTGATGAGTAGAATTAAAATCATAAAATCTTAGGCATGTTTCAATTGATACTTGTGTGTATGATTAAAGAAAAAATATATTTTACTTTTTCTGTCCATTTTTAATTGTTATGGTTTCCATTTTTAGAGTCAAACTATAAAAATTTTGACTAACATTTTATGATGTATTTTTTCATCATAATGATATGCAAAAAATTGCGATTTATACTACTTTTCGTATATTTTTTGAATATCTAATTTTTTTTGTTTAAAATTTTGAATTAATGTAATCTAATTTAACTTTGAAAATTAGTCAAATTGACTTTTGAAAAATGCAACATCACAATTAAAAGTGGATAAAGATAGTATATGATTAATTTTTCAATATAATGACTTCTTGTGAACATGCAACTTTTCCAAAAATAAGAGCAAAAAATAATAGACACTATATCAAATGTTTAGATGCTCAATTAAAAATCATAATTTGGGTGTTTAAATGAGATTTACTAATAAATTTAAAGAACTATCCATGTATTCAACTAATATGCATTATTCAATTTTACAATGTTCTTTTCTATAGAAATAAGTTATTTAAAAGGTAAGACAATGGTTTCTTATAATTGATATTCAATATTGATTTTCTTCCTTGCTCTTCCTTAGTAGCAGGAAATGAGTCTATTTATCTGCTTAACTTTGATAGATTTTCCCTAACTTAATCCATAGGTATTTCACGAATCTCTTGGTGGATAAACCTAACGACTCAACAACAGTACAAAATCAAGTTTCTTGATGGATTTGATCTAGTAATGATTAAGGAGGGCAAACATACTAAAAAATTAGAAGGAAGGTACATAAGAGTATTTGTATAACCTATTCACATTAGTGAAATGGTTGGTATCTGCATTCAAATCCAACTAAATTTGACTGCGCATAAAAAAATTTCACATTTGGTATAAAAATACTTCCTTGAAAGGGTAATTCTGTATAACGTAAAGCTCAAACGTAAAACCTTTAATTAATGATAAAAAAAAAGTACTTATGCTCCACCCTTTGCTTCCCACCAAACACACCCAAAAAATTACATTAACCTTTTAGCATTTTCCCTCTTTATAAAAATCCAAACTCCCCCCCAAAGAACACTACACAACCTTACTCCTAAAGTTGACCCACAGCCAAAACAACACACTGTCGGCAGACACGCTTCCCTCTTCCCCTGTTTCTTTGCTCTTTTTTTTTCTTCTGTTTACACACAAGACTCCCTCGGTTTCTCCGCTAGCCGGAAACTGAGGATTTATACTTCTTCTTGTTTTTATAATTATACTAGTGACCCACATTTTACTTACATTATGGAAACTCACTCCCAAAATTTCAGTTTCACTAAGTTTTACTCTGTAGTAGCTGTAGTTGTAATTTTTTGGCCGTTCATGGCTTCCGCCGGCCCCCTCCGTCGTGTTGTCGACACACATTGGTACCCTGCTACTGCCACGTGGTATGGTAGCCCCGAAGGAGACGGCAGTACTGGTACGTAACTTCCCAATTTTAACCAACATTGATAAATTTTAGGGTTAAATGGCTTGATTTGATGTAAATGGAATTTCATTGTAGTTTCGAACCCTCACCAATAAAATGTAGGTTTTGCGCTCTAGCAACTGAGCTATTAAAAATTGTAGGGTTTTTGTTTTGGATAAAGTAAAGCTGTTTTTGTTTTTTTTAATGGTGGAATTTATGTTCAGGTGGGGCATGTGGGTATGGGTCAATGGTGGATGTGAAACCGTTCAGGGCCAGAGTAGGAGCAGTGAGTCCCATTTTGTTCAAAAATGGTGAAGGATGTGGGGCCTGCTATAAAGTGAAGTGTTTGGACAGTTCCGTTTGTTCGAGAAGAGCGGCGACGGTGATTATTACCGATGAATGTCCCGGCGGGTACTGCTCCGGCGGAAGAGTTCACTTTGATCTTAGTGGCGCCGCCTTTGGCCATATGGCTGTTTCAGGTTACGGCGGAAGCCTCCGTGACCGGGGTGTAATCTCCATCCTCTACCGCCGGTGAGTCATTGAACTGAAGAAAAAAAAATCCTCATTTTTTATTCTTGTTATAACGGTCTTGTTTTTTTTTTTTCTATTTTGTCCATTAGTGTTTAGTGGTTTGTGTTGTATTACTCGCAAAACTTTATAACGTCCCAAAATGCTTGTCACATTTCGCTTTATTTTTATTGAGTCTAAGTTAAATGAAGTTAATATTAAGATGGAGTGTTTTTTTTTAAATTGGCTCTTGAAAAACAAATTGTGATAACTATTTTGGGACGGAGGAGTAAGCCATAAAGTTTTTGACATGGCAGTGTGCTATTTTTGTTGACAATGACACCCTCAGTTCAGTGACTATGTTGGGGTTATTTCTGTCAATTTTTTTGTCATTTGATGACGATACAGTTTAGTATGATTAAATATTGCTTTAATAATTTACCCATATTCACAGTTTCACACACAGGAAAAAGTGAATAATTTTCTGTTTTCTGGTGTATTGTTTCTACTTATTTTTATCCTTTTTGGTCAAAACCTTCACTGCTCTTTTCTTGGTTTGCATGAATTTAAGTCTGACTGCTGACCCCACCACTTCTCCTCTGACCATATTTATTTCTCTATGTGGTGTCTGGCTAGCTTGCTCGCACCATGATTAATCCAATAAAGGATTTATTATCTCTGACTCGTATAAATATTAGATAACTTTATTTATTAAAACTCGAACAAATGGAAAGTGTTTAATATTTTTTTATTGAATCTATGATTTTCAATTATGTTATTGACTATTACATTACACTCATAGTGCGTGCAATTTTGTGGTTTGTAGAACTCTATGTAAGTACCCTGGAAAGAACATAGCCTTCCATGTAAATGAAGGCTCAACACCTTACTGGCTCTCTCTTCTTGTTGAATTTGAAGATGGAGATGGTGATGTTGGATCCATGCATATCAGAGAGGTACAAATATCTTTAATCACTAAGCTTTTGTTTACTGTTTTTTTTTACACTGTCATGTCAAGATTATTGAGAGATACATGTTGCTTGGATCATTCAAAAATGTTGTCGTACAGTCACTTTTGGAGGATCTGATACACACAATAATATCTTTAAAGATTCCTAGCTACAGATTATACAACTTAACTTTTTATTTGAACAGTCAAACTTAAGAATGAAAGTTTGTTAGATTCATAATGATTTTTGTGAATATTGCACTTTTAGTCAAAAGAAGCTTTCAAGTATTACTACTCCTATTATAAAGGCTCAGAAAACATGTTATGGTCACTCTACACTTTCACTATTATCAAAAAAATGAGCTTTAAGATTAAAAAGCTCTGTTTTAGAAGACTCTTTACACTTTACAAGAAATGAAAACTTAAGAATCACATGGTGCCAACAGACAAAAGCAAAATCTTTGTTTGACATTATGAAAGATTCATTTGGCCTACTTTGATACTCTCTCTCTCTCTGCCACAGTCACACCATTGTTTTACCAAAGAATATATTGTGTATCTTCTTCTTGAGTATTAAAAGTTTATCTCCATCTTGGCTTGTTAGTCCAAAGTAATATTATGCACTTTATATCACTTTTTAACATGCTTTTTCTTTTTATCACTGTTGTTCAATAGTGCAAAAAGTTGCAATAAAGAAGTACAATGCAAAAAAGTGTCCTTTTTTCCTCATTTTTTTATTGAGGGTGTGTTTGATAAGGAATCTTTTTCATGTTTGGTTGGTCAAAACGTTTTGGATAATATGGAAAAACAAATTCCTTAAAAATTAAGCCCCTAAGGCCTAGCTCTAGTGGCAAAAGGTGGAGGATTTGTGGCTTAGGTCACAAGTCCAAGCTCCACACTACGCAAAGCGAAACCTGGTATTTAAGTGGAGAATAGATGGGTGGGCCCATTAGAGTTTGAAAGCTGTGATTGGTCCAAAGGCGGGTTACAGACGGATTTCTCAATTAACAAAAAAAAAATTCCTTAAAAATTAAGAAAATAACTTTTCCTGTGGAAGTAGGAGATACAAGTTTCATAAATAGCATTTCAAGACCAGTGTCTCCTCCCCATCCCCAACGCCCTTAACCTCCCCCACCACCCGTTAGCCAACCCACCCTGGACACCTCATGAACACCCCACCCCACCCCATGGAGTTTTTCTAGATTCTATAAATGTTCTTGAGATGATATCTTCCTACTTACCTACTAAACACCAGAGGTAAGTAAGAGAACAACTTATTTTTCAAGAAAACATTTTCCAGACAAGAATTTACTGCAGAGATTCTTAACAATTGCTTAATATTTCAGGCAAGGTCGAATCAATGGATAGAGATGTCACATTTATGGGGAGCAAATTGGGCCATAATTGGAGGGCCATTGCAAGGACCATTTTCAGTGAAGTTAACAACACTCTCAACAGGAAGAGCCCTTTCAGCAAGAGATGTTATCCCAGGCAATTGGTCACCTAAAGCTACTTACACCTCGCGGCTTAACTTCTAATCTATCGATTGCCCTTTAATTTATGTGGGCGCGATCTTTTCTACCCTATTTTTCGCCAAGGAAAAGTAGCCGTTTGGATCGATATAAGTATAGTATCCAAGGTTCTTTCTTGGTTGTTAACTTTTGTTCTTGTGTGGTTAGTTATAGTTAACAAGGTTGTCAATAGTAGCCTTCTCCAAAGGAGAGTGAGCTCTTTTGCCTTGTGTTTTTTTCTCTCTTCTTTTGTGTGTAGTAAGTTTGATTTTTTTTTATGACCGTGATGTCTGGATCAGCTTTCGCACACCTCAACTAGTTTTACGAAATACCTGCCTATCAACAATGGAACTTTGTCCATTAAAGCTAGGATAGATAGGAAGAATTACCTAGTGGGGGTCCTTTGTGTGTGTGTGTGTGTGTGTGTGTTTTAACTGAGGATATATAGAGGACCAAATGAATGCACATGTAATGTAATGTTGAAACATGAATGAATTATGTGGGGGACCTTTATGCCCTTTTGTGTAGTTTGGTTCTGTTTCTGATATATTTTAATATGTTTGTCACTATTCAATATGATTGCAACATGAGAAATTTGGTAAAAAGTCATCAACGGTCACTATATATATCAGAGAAATTCTCATCTTGTCTCTTCGGAATCAAATTAATGCAAATCCAATCCTTGTTAATATTAACTTATAAAAGTTTGCTCAAATGCTATCATATATTATTTCTGACGTTAGTTCATGAGGTGATAATTGTTCAAAATCATATAATAAGATAAAATAATTCACTCACAATCGATGTTGGACTCTGACACCTCTCTATATGTCCAGAATCGGACATTTGAAATGTGGATAATATATTATGAGGGTCAATATTAGATAAATCAAGAATTGAGACGAATATGACTATGATAAAAATGAATTTTGAACAAAATTCAAATGGCGAGAATTGTTCGAGACTATACGAAGAAAACAATTTGTCCCAACCAAAGTGGGAACTTAACATCCCCACCAAAAGGTCTACACATGTGTTGTGACCATTTTTAAGAGAAGTCGTTTTTCTTCATAGACGTTTAAGATAAAATGGAAGACAAAGATAGATTATGACCTTACTATTGGGAGAATGTGGTGGGGTCTGATTTCAAGATTGGGGCAAAGTAATTGGGTGATCAGTTGGAATGAATGCAAAAATATGTTCTGAACCAAACACACCTCTATTTTTTTTTTAATGTATATAAATACCAAAAAGTATGCTTTCTTTGTCTCAATTTAAATGTCTTAGTTTGTTTTAACATAACGTTTAAGAATAAAGATAGATTTTTAAATATGAAAATCTTAATTTTAAAATATATATAGTCTTTTACGTTTAATGATCTTAAACTTGTTACGCAGATTGTTAAAAATTAAAAAAAAAAACTTACAAAAATGATAATGTTTGTCCACACGTGAAAACGGTCCCAATAATATTGAACAATTCTAACTTCATAAATGGGATTCAACTGACACACACTCTTATGCATGTGCCCAAATCCTCCAAAAATAAAGGATAATTCATACTCGTGAACATCAGAGGTCTCTTAGCTTCGCTTCTGTTTGATCATAAATTTTGAAGTTGAAATTAAAAAAATAATAATTTAAATTTGAAGTTATATTTGGACATGCATTTTTTCTTAAAAATTTGAAGTTTGTGAGTGGAAGTCTTAAGAACTAAAAAACTGACCTGAATCAGTTTTTGAAACTTGAAAATATTTGAAGATCACATGTAAATTTCACAATCAAATGGATATTTGAAGATAAATTTTCAAAATCTATGAACCACCGTACAATAGGAGCCCTCTCCAAAGGGGAGTGAGCTCTTTGCCTTGTGTTTTCTTCTTCTTTTTTGGGTGTAAAAGTTTGATTTTTGGTTGTTTGTAAGGCTAAGTTAGTGGGGGTCCTTTGTGTGTGTTTTAACAAAGAAAGGACCTAATGAATTCATGTAATGTAATGTTGAAACAAGAATGAATGATGTGGGGACCTTTCTGTCCTATGGGTAGTTTGGTTCTGTTTCTTACAATTTAATATCTTGTCACTTTCAATTTACAAATTATATTATTTATTTATTTTTGATAATTTTTTAATATTAATTTTCACATAACAGGATTAACCACAAGATTTAAGGACATTTTTATACATAGATCTATTTTCTTACAATGGGTGGTCACTATTTTTAAGAGAAGGCGTTTTTCTTGATAAGCGTTGTAGATAAAATGACAGATTATTTTTTGGTATGAAAAAATCTTTAGTAGAGTGTGTTTTCTTTCAAATGGGAGCCTACACAACGTGAATTCAAAATAGTCAGACTCCAATACAAATATCAGACAAAAAAAAAAAAAAAACCAAACACCTCTATCCATCACATGCAATTAGTAAAGAATTTAGTTTGGAAGGTTGACAAGAATGATAATGTCTGTCCACACGTGAAACCGGTCCCAATAACTAATTAAACCAGTAACTCTACTTCTAGTTAACTTCATATACCTCTTTTGTTTATTTTTACTCGTCCACGATTTTGAAATAATAAAATAAAGTGTATATTTTATTATGATACACATATTAATTAGTGTATAGTATTTAATAGACTTGAGATATAATTTGGAATGAATAATTTAACTCTGAGGGTAAAGTACAAAAAAAAACAATCTTTTTCTTTGATATGTTAAAATGGACAAGTGAAAATGAACGCAAGACGAATTTGGATTCAATTGACACAGAATTTTATGCATGTGAATGGGCATGTGCCCAAATCCTCTCAAGATAAAGAAGAATTCACACTCGTGAACATTGAGGCCACTTAGCTAAGATTCTCAAGATTTCTCTTTGACATTTATGTAGAGATGGACAAATTTGGGGACACAAACATTCAACTCTTTGGTCCTTGTGACAATAAACTACTATAAGGAATAGGGGGTAACGTGGACCTTTTTACACAATATGTCATTGCATTTTAATTTTGTAACGGGTCACCTGTCTTATTTTTCAGTTCCTAATCTCAATCTCTTATAAAAGACTACTTATAGTTATCTTTTAGGTGATTTGACATTGTGAAAATTCTAAAACTCTGAATCTATAGAAGTTACTTGTGACAATGGTTGACAAGAAAACATATAGAGAGAGGGGTGGTGGGGATTCTGAAGTTATGAATACATTGGACATTTGAATATCTTTAATCCGAAAATATGTTGTATATATAGAGATCAAAAATTACTTTTTATGTATATGTATTAAATCTTGAGCATTCTTGATGAAATTCCTGATTTCGCTATTGCTTGGATGTACCTTTCACACAAACACTACATCTAAATATGACTATGAATAGCACATTCAACAATCAAAAGTGGATCATGATATATTCTTTGATGGAAACTGGGAACAGAGTACATGACCAACTTCAAATACGGTCAAGTGGCTGAATGCCCCTCTCCTTACGATCAAGTGGCTGAACAAAAATGAATGTAACACTGACCTTATGTGTTAGGCTCACCTAGTATCTATAATATATACTAGTTTATCTAACCATAATCTCTTTGGCCTTATATTTAGAATAAAATTATCAATGGAGAAATAGCTTTGCACACACTTCAAACAACAAAATTACAGTCCAAAGCAATTTTGCAGTGTCTATTTTTCCTTTTCTCTGTTATTTTATAACTCAAATATATCAATTACTACAGACCTACACCAGGAATTTATGCACATCATAAAAATAAAAAGCTTCGAAGCACACGGATAGCAAGCTGAAATTCCTGCTGTAATAGCTGCTTTCAATTGTATAATGGAAAATGAAACAACAACTTCATCGTGTGACTAAGTAAAAAGAAGCCTAAACACATCAGGAAGAAAGCCCCTGACTGCAGATCATATGTTCTCAAAAGTCCAGTTGCTCTTATTTGTTACTAGAAAGAGAGCAACTAGGTATAAAGAATGAAGAAATGATAATGACTCTAGAAAAACATAATTAAGAACTAATTAGGCTAGAAGAAAAAATGCAGTATTGGAACTAACTTATGCAGTTGAGGTAGAATCACTTTCTGCAACTTTTCCGTCTGCGACTGTAGTTGGTGTATCCACCTTTGATTCTTTTGGAGTACCAACACTGGCAGCAGCTGGAGATCCTTGTTGCGCAGCATCTGCATCCTTGACTGATGAAATATCCTTGTCAATAGCAGCAGCTGGAGATCCTTGTTGTGCGGCATTTTCCTCGTTCTTGGCATCATTAGCTGCTTTTCCTTTGGGACTTTTCTCATTTTTGGCATCCTTAGACGTCTTTGGTGTTGCGATTTTCTCATTTTTGCCATCCTTAGCCTCCTTTGGTGTGGAAATCTTTTCATTTTTGGCATCCTTTCCTTCCTTCGTTTCCTTGGTGTCCTTTCCGTCCTTCACATCCTTGCCTTCCTTTCCATCCTTACCATCCTTAACATCCTCGTCTTTCTCAGGAGGAGGTAGCATATGTGGTGGAGGGTTCTGCTTCAGCTTGAGAAAAAGTTGGCGCATTCTAGACAGGTCAGTGGGTTTCCCAGGCTTTGGGCCCTGGATAACTGAAACTGAAGGCTTCTTCTCCTCCTCCTTCTTGCCTCGCCTCTTCTCAATATTAGGGACCTCACGGGGTATAATCTCTGCAATTGCTTTAAAGTATTGTTTGTGAGCTTCTTTGTGAAATTTCTCTTGGTTGGCCAGGTATAACTGCACAAAAGCACATGGATGGTCATATCCTATCAATTACTAATTTCACATAAAAAAGGTTTGAGTGCAAGCAGTTACTTTCTCCCTTTCTCGGTTATTAGCTTTTGTCGATTCACAATTGAGCGTCCGTTTTTCATAAAATGCTCGTATATACTCCTCAGCTTCAACAATAATCTGATTCCTCGTTTCCTTTTCCTTCTTCTCCTTCTCCTCAAGATAAATGGCATTTTGGCTGCAGAAAATAGACAGGAGACATTATTAGATAGCAAACATGCTCGATCTTCGCAAGCATTATATGCATGTTAAAGCATTGAGCATGAGTATGCAACTGATGGTGTATATCAAGTAAAATAGTGTAATATGTTTATAAACTTTATAAGAAACTGAATTTGATCTGAACCTCCTTGAGGTTCCAAATGCAGTTCCTCGCTAAATATCTCAACTATATAAGTCACTGCAGAAATTTTAACCAATTGAAGTAAGTTAAACATCACTATTTTCTGTAGAGAATGATAATTTTCATTCATAGCCTGTTGAAAATCTCACCGGAAAAAAGAGAGGTTAATTTCCTACAGTTCTATCGATTGTGTTCAAAATATGTACATATTATCCTAGAAAGGACATTTAGGAAACAGAACAATTCAATCACAGTCATTAACGACAATAATAACATTAACCAAGAAAGCAGACTGTTGTCATCTGCCCCCTCCCTCCCATACCCCCAATCACAATCATTGACAACATAAATAAGACATTAACCAAGAAAGCAAACTGTTGTTCACACACTGAATCACCAGAAAAGAAAAAAGGAACAATGAGAAAATCAGAGCTGAACACAGGGAGCTAGATTTTAAATTTCTAAGATCATACATGATTAAAGTTAGTCTTCTGCTCTACTAGACCAACATCACTTTCATACTCTCCTCTTTCATGAACTGTTAGAAGTCTTATTGCAATGACTGGCTTCTTTCACGCAATGACTGATCCAAGATGCCCCAGAGACATGCAAAACTCTAGCTACAAATTAGTAGTATGACATTAGTTTGGTCTAGTAAGATATTAGCTCATCTTGACATCTCGGAAATTTTTAACGGCAAGTTTTGAAGCTGTTGTTACTTATTTTGTTTTTGTATCGTGCAGTGTAGAAACTCAATTATGGTAATCATTGCAGATACCATCCAACAAGCCTCAGAATGATTCTGTGTTTTAACTTCTGAACTGAAAGGAGTTGTCACAAATCAAATTACTCTTGATGCCTCCTGTCTAATTTATCTCTAGAACACCACTACTTGAAGCTAAGATGAGTTTTATTCACAAAACAGCACATTCTGCAGTCTAAACTTCGAAATTACAAAGTCAAATAATTGCCAGTGTAATTTTTCTATTATATCCAACAAAATAACACAATCATCATTTCAAGTTGTTATCTTTGGTATAAATCAGCAGACCATTGCTCTAGTGATTGAGATTTTGAACGAATGTGACTCATGAATGAAAAAAAAGAAGCATTTAAATCCACGAAGATGGAGAACAAGCTTAATTATTGATTGCAATCTATTGCACTGTGAGCAGCATTAGTTACCCAGTCTAGTTCCTCTGAACTCATAAAATCAAATAAATCCTCATCGTTACGCATCTTCAAGGATGATATAGCTCCTAAACTAATAATAGATGCATGCTCACTATATTGTACAACAACAACAACAACAACCCAGTGAAATCCCACTAGGTGGGGTCTGGGGAGGGTAAATAGTACGCAGACCTTGCCACTACCTCGTGGAGGTAGAGAGGCTGTTTCCAAGACTCACTATATTGTACAAGAATAAAATACATAGTGTGTCCACCATATTTTTTTTTGTGTAATGCGCATATCAACATTGAGGGAAGGTGAAGTTGTATTATCCAAATTCTACATGTTAGGCTATTCCAGAGTAAGTGCAGCTAATGAAAAGCGGACTTCGTATACTGTGTGCTTTTACGTCACTTAGAATGTTGGGTCTCTAACAACTTGACAACACCTTCTAGGAAAATCAGAAGCAAAGGAGTGGCTGACCTTTTGTTCTAAATAGTAAATACGTATATTCAAAGGATTTTAATTACTTACCCTCATAGTGTAATGATTTTTTTACTCCCATCAATGTAATTTTACCTACCCTTTTTTTCTAGGATAACAATCAATGTTATTAAATAGACTTACCTATAATTACCTTTTACACCATCATTTTAAGGAACTTAATTAAACTCTTCTCAATATACATACCCTCCAAGTCCTTGACCACTCAAATACTGGATCCGCCACTTTCCGTGCATTGTAACATAAAGTATGAGTACATTTGACTCTTGATTCATCAATTCCACTGACAGCTAAGGTCATATATTTGCCATACAAGGACTCAACAAAAGGCAGATTAAGGCAATTAACGTCAAGCACAAATCGAATTTTTTTTTGGAAAAAGCTCAAACATAATTCAGCATAAATGAAGCCAAAAGAAATACAATTAAGCATACACATTGTAAAACTTACCGACGCCATTCTCGAAAAGCAGCACCTTCCTCACGCATCTCGGGAGGATCAGGAAGCAACGGTCCATCAGTACCGGATGAAAAAAGGCCATCCGTATCAGCTCCGAGATCATATGGCTTAGATTGCACATCAGATCCTTGATTACCCTCCAATGTCTCATGAAAAGGTGAACCCTGATACTCGCGATTAGGAGATGGAGCAAATCCACTATTTTCCGGCGACTGCATGTTATCATGATAGTAATGCTGCTGTTCACCTGCCGAAAAATCATCTATATCCGACGGCATCGGCGGAGGAACATCGCCGCCGTCATCGGCGGAGGTAACATCGAACTCATAACGCTGGGAATGGTCGAATCCGTCGTAGTTGTGATCGTCGAAAGGACTTGCCGTCGACGGGATCTCTTCCGTACCGTCGGCGTAGGTTTGTTCGAAATTCTCCATATTTGTTGCGAAGTGTTTGAAAAGGTCCCCAGTGAAAATGTGGTTGTATTTGTATATGCAAATGAAAAATGCATGTTGCTAACGAACAGAGCGGTCGCACTGTGGAAAAAGTCTCTTTTTTCTGTCCACTTGTAGCTCTGCTAAATTTATTTTTGAGCCAAAAATATATAACATTATATTCATTAAAATAATATAATACGATATATTTTTAAAAAAAGCTATTTACTTTACACAATCTAATAGGTTGTGAAAAAAGCTATTTGCTTTTTCGAGAATTTGGCATATAGTAAGACAAGTCCTTTGAAGCAGCACCACAAATTACCTAATTCACTCGGCATAAGCTAGATAACTTTTGTCTCACTCGGCATAAATTTTAACCAGTGAGCATTATAAGGCTCCATAGCTGTGATGTGAAACTAGATCCACTAAGAGGCGATTTATATCCTCTCTATGCCTCTTGCTTAGGTTGCACCATCCTGTAGCAATTTCCCTCCTCCTTGGTGGTATGTTTTCATGGAGGAGAAGCTTAAACCATGAAAGAAACTTTTAGATTAGTCATCAATAATTGTTGCTCTGTGGGGTAGTGAATTGTCAGCTTTTTGATGGTCTTTATTCCTTTATATACCATGGAATACCCTTGAATTCAGAATAATTGATTAATTCTCATGTTGGTGATGCTGAACTTCGCATAATAGTTGATGGAATCTTGGCACACTATGGTGAAGATCTACTTTTGTATGCTATGCTCTTATTTCAACATGCTTGCAACTCCTATTTATCGTCTTTGTATTGCTGTTCTTGTCAGTAAAATAAACAGCTCTTAATGTTTCCATTTCTCCGATGGTCTTGCTTTAGTCAGACCTCTCCATCCACCCTTATCTTCTCTTTTACAAAACTAGGTACATTATAATATCCATTGGACATTTCATTCCTTCCTTTTTTCTTTTTTTTCTTTTCAAGGGTTAAAGGTGATGAGAAGAGACTATTGACTATTTTTTTCCTGCAAGTTCTTAAATTTCTTGCCACTTGGTTGCAACTGCTCATTAATCAGTTAGAGCCTTTAACCGAACAACAATTATTAGCGATCAACAACTTACAACAGTCATCCCAACAGACTAAGGATGTTTTATCCCAAAGAATGGAGGCATTGAAATAGTCTTTGGCTGAGACTCTTGCAGGGTCTCTTGGACCTTCAGGTTTCTCTGGGAATGATGCAAATTATATGGGTCAAATAGCCATGGCAATGAGGAAGCTTGGAACTCTTGAGGGTTTCATACGACATGTGCTTAATCAGTCTTTCGCATCTGTGTCTATTCCTTTGAAGTTATATATTTGCTTTCTCTGAAGTGCTTCCTAAAGCCTGCAGATTCATCATTGACATGTCAAACTTGTACATCTTTCTGTTGGTTAGCCTTTTCCATAGTTATCTCCTTAGAAAAGACATTGAGAGATGCATCCGGAGAAGGAAAATGGAGAAGTAATGAATTTCAAATCTCTTTGCTAGATTCTCATATTCCAATTAATCCAAACAAACTTGTTTACTGCGCCATAGTGTTATTATCATCAATACCTTTTGAAGTACAAGCAATGAGAGGCCTGGGGAGGGAAAGGGAAGGAAAATCGAAGTTCCTGCTTAGAATTGAACTCTTGCTTACTCTAGGTCAAGTGAGGCAAGGAACCGCTCATTTTTATGTACTGCAGAAGATAACTTCTTTGAATAACTTTAGGCCCCAGCCAAACAAAAAGTGTCCAGTTCACCTTACAGTACTCCTAGCCAACTGATGACATATTCTCTAGTCTACTAGAATGACCAGCTACCTGCAGTTGCATATTTGCTGCTGAATGTTGGCTGAGAACATTTTAAGTTTTACCACTCCTCATAGTAGCTCGGTGACAGTGAATTCAATTTTTTTAGTCATTTGAAAGTTTTAGAGAGCCTATAAGGTGCTTATTCCTTTGTTAATTTAAGAGTAGTACATACTCCTACTGTGAAATATTTGATCGATTCTGACGTCCGTAGATCTGGGATTTGGCGTTAATAGTTGCATTTAAGATCTATCTTGGGGATTCTCTCTTCCAAGCCTTAGGTTTGTGTATTTGTTTCAAAGACGGATTGTGAGGAGAGGGGGGGGGGGGGGTTATGGGTCTCCTACTCATTGCTTTAAGACTGATTCCTATTAATGAATGATAATTTACATAAATTTTCTTGGAACATATTGGGAATCAGTAGCAAATCTATCAATGGATTCACGGGTTCACGGGTTCTGTAGAACCCATGCTTCAAGGTCGTACAATACACATATGTGTGAGCGTGTGAGATATACATTTCAAAACTCACTTTCTCGGGTCCGACGGAGGAGGGAGGGCTCGAGGCAGGTGAGTCTTGCCTAGGGTCCGGGGGGGCTCAAGGCGGGTGAGTCCTGCCTCGGAGGGAGAGGGCTCAAGGGGGGTGAATCCTACCTCGAGGGGGCTCGAGGCCAGTGAGTCCTACCTCAGGTCCGAGGGAGAGGGGAATCGAGGCGGGTGAGTCCTGCCTCGAGTCCGAGGGAGGAGGGGTGCGGTTCGAGGCATGTGAGTCCTGCCTTGGGTTCGGGGGGGCTCGAGGCGGGTGAATCCTGCCTCGAGTCTGAAGGGGCTCGAGGTAGGTGAGTCCTGCCTCGGGTCTGGAGGGGCTCGAGGCGAATGAGTCCTGCCTCGGGTCCGGGGGGGACTCGAAGCGGGTGAGCTCCAGGCGAGTGGTCCTGCCACGGGAGGGGGGGTCGAGGCGAGTGAGTCCTGCCTCGGGTCTGGGGGCGACTCGAGGCGGGTAAGTCCTGCCCTGGGCCGGGGGGTTGGAGCTCGAGGTGGGTAAGTCCTGCCTCGAGCCAGGGGGTTAGGGCTCTGTCACGACCCGAGAGCACCCCCTGGTCGTAACCGGCGTACTCGACCTCTCGGAGGTCTAATACAAGTCTCTTAGCATTCATTCATCGCATAACACTAAAAACCATAATGAATAAAAACTTTCTTTACCAAGAAAACATTTCATAAAAAAAAACAATAGCAAGCGGAAGACTTTCTAGACTTTATACATGATGTCTCAAAACCATCTAATACTTTAGAGTACAAAATTCGGGACTAATCCTGTACACAACTTAAACAATACTAAAAAGACATAAAAGAACATATTGGGTATTGTCCTCGAATCTATGAGGACTCACCAAGTCTTCATCT